>JARJDZ010002018.1:0-57065 GCA_030264555.1 Aleochara sp. GC000083 | reverse complement strand
CAACTCTAACATTAATTTTGGCAAATACTGACACCACCAAACATAATTACACGTGACAATTATTCAGTTTCTTTACATTAATTACTGAGCGTCACTACCGAACGCTGAAAAGCACGAAATTACAAGATGGCGCATAATTAACAAAGGCCAGCCGCTTTTGTAAACAACTCCAGATGTTGAGATGTTATCATTGTTCGCCAGGAGGGGGCCTAAGTGTTCAATTATATTAAAATTGTGAGCCAATTGAAAGACAGCCAATTCAACTAACATTTAGCAGTAATGGCTGGTGCATGCTGGACATAAACAAAATCTTAAAATAGGAAAATTTTCACTTAAAATACGACTGGTGCATGATGGACATAGAATAGAAAGTAACCTTGCANACTTCTATTCCGAAGGCATATTTCTATTCCGAGTATGAACCCTAGCATGCTAATCCGTATACCTGAACTTTTAATTCCTGTGTTAAGATCATGTCTATGTCCAGTATGCACCAGCCATAATATGCACGCAAGTGTACTTAAAAATGAATGAGGATTTGATTTCTTGCAGAATCACATGGTTCTAATAAAGTTGCAAACTCTAATAGGCAGATGTACGATTCAAACAAGCATGTTTCNACAAATTTTATATGTGAGTATTTCTTGCACTTCAAGTGATTGAAATTCAATTCAAGCTTATACATTAGGAAAAGCAAAGTTATTAAATTTTTAAAATAACTCCAACAAATTCTGACATTATTGATCAATGTGGCAATATTGAAAAATCAAAACTATTTGAATCTAATTTAATTCCTAATAAAAAGTTAGTTGGTGTTATGTACCCAGAGCAAGTAATTACTATATCTGAATCTAAATGCAGTGCTTTCCCTAATAATTGAAGAAAAAGCAGATTACACAGTAAAACTGAATAACTAGATAACTTGATGGCTTGGTTTATAAAACACCTAGACTTAAACCTGCAGCACATGCAGCATATCACTGTTGGCAAAATAGTTCCATATCAGTATTGTCTCAATGCATCAGAGCAAATGAATTCTACATACCTTGAGATTTGTATGAAGGGATGGTGGTAGCAATACTGTCCTACTGGAACCAGGAGCCGTGACTCTGGACTGGAAGTTGGAGGATGCTGGAGAAAGGGGGGTCTTCTTCCAGAAATCACAAACGATTGCAACAACATGTCCAGATGATGGTAGCAATGCCTTGCTACTGCATTCTGGTGTCCCTCACTGGGCTGGAAGTTGGGCACTGAAGCATGATGTCTTGAAGTTTATAGGCAAATAGTTACCTGCCATCATCATAAGCAATGAACCATATGCACACCTACATAACCAAATTGTGCAAATGCATTAAGAAATAACAATTAATTTTTGTGACTTACATTAGCTTGAGCAGCAACTGTTATTGTTGAAACTCTAATACTTTGAAGTTGAGTGATAATGAAGACCCTATAATCCTGATAATGGCAATAGGCAATTGACTTATCTTTCAGCGGCAAATTGCATGCCTGTAAAAGAAGAAGCAGCATTGTTAGTCATGCATTACCCAAAAACATTATTGATATAACTTACGTTGACTCTTTAGTAGCAATCGCTGCTTGTTTAAGTCCTGTAATCCTGGACCAGGAGCCCTTACAGAGTGCTATCACCCGGAGCCAGTTGAACTCTGGTCCTCCTTCCTTATCTCTTAAATGATAAGGCCCCCGGCTTGGGACGGGTATAGCGGAGTTACATCTGAGCCGCGACGCTGATCACTGATATGCAATCCTCTGGATTTGCAAGTGCATCAGTCCAAATCCTCAGCATAAGACTCTAAAACAAGAAAAATTATTACTTTAATGCTTATTCTAATCCAAGAAAAATGAATCAATATTTGTCTACTGATTGTATTTAATGATTAAATTGATTGAATACCATTGTGTTTATAGGAATGACTTATTAAGGAGCTTCCGTCATTATACTTTTCCAGATGTCAATTGCTGTTTTAGTTCTTCAAATATGTAGGGAAGACCATAACACTGAAACAACAATATTCAACACTGAAATATTACATTAATTATAATTATAGCAATGAATGAGTTATGTAATATTATTAGTACTATTGCAAGGGCTCGCACCATGATTGTTCACTTCATGTTCATATACATGCACGTATAGGTCAATGCAGTGGACGTTGCTTCCAGGTCCTCCAAGTTGTTGTGAAGACTTTAACAGAACCTGAAAAATCAGGAATTGTATTAAACAAGACCAAGTGCAAATAAAAATAAACAACAGATTCAGGTTTCAGTCTAGCAGAGAAGAGATATGTGGATGGCTACAATATACTCCACCCCACGATTGCAGCGCCAAATTTGTTTTCGTGAGGATATATTTTGAACTAAATGGAAAAAACTTTTAGCTGCTTATACAGTGTAAAAAGGACACTTCCGGCAGGAAATTTGGGAATGTATACAAGTTGAGCCGTGATGATAACTCGAGTGGTTCCTGAGATAATAGTAAACAAGCTGTCATGAAAAATAAACTTGCAAGAATATGTATAAACCCGGGATAATAATACTTTCAAATCCTACTTCCAGTAAGAAATTTGAATCCGTAAGCAACAGGCGAATATTTAAATAGAAATTAATAAACTAGATGCTACTTTCTAAACTTGTAACCAATTAGAATAGACCGTAAATAACGAAGTTGAAGTTCAAGTTCTCATACAATTTTAAGGCAGAATGTTGTGGATAAATGGGTTAAATCAATTGCTAGCCAACAGGCATGTGTACCCTTACCTGATTTCAAAATAATAACGCGGTGCTCCCACAGTCATGTCCAACGATGAGCCGTCATCATGGAACCCTCTGGATGGATTTATCCACCGCGATTATGACGGAAAACGAATTTTATTTTTTGTTTATCGCGCCCGCACACGAATTATTGTTTAACGTAACCGTTTACGACTCTACTTGTTCGATTTGCGGACTGCCCTATCTGCAAATGTAAGGGATATATAAACGCACTATCCTCTTACGAAATTTAATAGCTATCCGGTTTTTTTGTCGCGAGCAAAAACCGCACGAGTTCCCGACTCTCAGTCCCATTGGTTCGCCAACAGGAACGGCTGAGATGACTGCACTGAAGATGTCAACACGTCCACGAACTCGCAGAGTATTTCGTCACCTCTCCAGGTTCACTAAGCAGATGGCCGAAAATCATCAAACAAATCGCGCGCGATATTCGGAACGATTCGCGAAACCGCCCAAATGCATCTGAAACAAGTAAATGAGATGAGTAAAAAAGTTTAAAATTACTGACAATTACTTATCAAAGAACCAATGTCGATACTTTGGAATTCTAAATTTGAACATATTTTGCAACCTAGCATTTTAGTGCTATTGTTCACCCCATAGAGAAAAGAAAGAAAAAGGGGTAGCAAAAGAAAATAGCTGGATGTTGAAAGCAGTGGTCTGTGTTGATGCCTTTGCTTTTGAAACACCTAGTCCCAAATCTGTAGCACAGCAGCAAATCACAATTGGCAAGATAACTGAAACAGATCATATATATTATTATTCTAGCAAGTTGCAACAATATTATTGCAATGCAACAAATGAAAACAAAAATATATTGAAATGTGCTACATACCATATGTGACTTGCATGAAGAGATGGTGGTAGCAACGCCATGCTATTGGAATCAGGGGCTCCTCACTCTGGACTGGAGGTTGGAGGATGCTGAAGAATGGGGTCTTCTTCCAGAAATCACAAGCATTTGAAAGGTGCCAACTACTGAAGCCCATAGAACCCATGTTTTTTAATAAAGTTGGTACTCCTTGATGAAGATGCTTGCATGTGGAATTTGCCAATACTGAATGTGAAGATCGTCAAGCAACTCATACAGAATATCTAAGGAAATAGAAATTAACATTAAATTCTACATGAGGTTAAAAGGACATGCAGTATTTAGAATCCCATTGGAAATTACCCCAAATTATGCAATAATCAATCTGACCATGATTAACGTGAATTGTTAAATGTACTCACCAGTGTTGGTATAGAAATTGAACTAAGTCCATTGAACTCGCATGGATTTCCCGAAACTTTTTGTTCAACGTGAAGACGGAGGCCCACATTGATATTTGAACATCCCCACAGTTTCGAACCATCAAAACTATTTAATTATCTGCCACTAATTACGGATCAACCTTATCATAGCAAATGATGCAGCAAGAAAACCAAAATGGCAGCCAGTTGTTTATTGTTGGCGTCTATCGCAAGCTTTTGTTTATTCCATGAAGGTTTGTTTATGCGAAGCAGGCCACTGGGGGCGCCACCTTCCAGTCATTCATAATCAACCTTTAAATTAAAGTAAAATTTGAAATAAATTCATTGCTCTTAAGGTGTTTAACTTTTGCATTCGAATTTGTCAAGAGAATTTAAATTATACAATTCCACAACTTTAGAATCAAACTAGTAAACTGGTGCAGTACTCCATTGCTCTCACAGCTGATATGTTTGATACAATAAGAAAAGCGTAATAGTCAGAGAGGAATACCTTGAATGAGAAGATCTGGATTCATTTGATCTAGGAGAATGTGGACTGCTTTCACATCAACTGAAGAAGAGCCCCTGATCATCTAACACTAGATTAAATTAGCGATTAACATCAGTTGCTTCAAGGCAGTTGATAACTGAATAGTTGATGGTTTTGTTTCATTGAGCAATTGACTTAATTGAACAAACTGACCCTGCAAATAGGTTTATACTGGTTTTTACAATGCCGTAGGAGACTGCCACAAGAGCATCAAACTATCAAACTATTCTAGCCAATATAAATGATAAACTGTCTTACAACTCCATAAAGCAATTGATTACGCTAACAGGGTTAGATTACTTGATTAGGGCATTCCTAGCTTTATTTTTCAAAGTTAAAATAACTTACCTATTACTTAAAAGATGCGGTAAAATATATGGGGAATCCCTCACATCTCGGTTGCCAAACCAGATTACGTTCCATCTTCATATCTGTGTAACTTTAGCCGAAGGTTTTCCTGATAATGTCTGGGGTAAATCAACAAGTACCTATAAACAAAATATTAGAATAATTTGTGAGATGCGCAAATGTGTAGTGTAAAGAATAATCAATGGCTTATGCGAATAAATCTTTTATATACTAACCAATAGTGCTAAAATTCCGCTGATATGAAGTTCTATGCGACTCCTAACTTCAAAAAGCATTCTTTATTGCTGTGTTTGGCTCTCCTCCGGAGATGTACGGAAAATCCATCGATGTCTTCATTTATGAATGTCCTGCATTGATGTACCTAGAAACATGATAATATTTAATAAACGGTTTCAGATTTATTACGGCGACATCTGTACTACAATAAACACAGCACTGCATCACGAAATCGCAATTTTTAAAACTTCAAGTAGGTGAGGCTGGCAGGCTATTTTGGTTGTTAAATAATGCGCAAACGTAACCGTGCAAAAGGCAACCTAGTTAAAGAAGTTATCGCGGATGGCCTGCTTTATTAACGCCAGGCAAGCAAGTTAACAGGGCAATTGCTGATAGGCAAATTGCTCCCGACGAAACATATAGGAATGCATTTAGCCGCCCGAACCGCATGGAATCACTACGTGTCAGCTGCACGCCGCCGCCGAATCGCCGACGCAGGCCGGCGGACTGCGACTTCAAAAATCAATAATACAACGAGTGTGGGCTGAAACCGTAGCTAGTGTAGTAGGCACGGCGAGCAAGCTCCGTGGTGATGGTGATAACGTCCTGCGAGGTACACACGAGCGCTCCGAAGTGTGGCGTGGTGCAATTATAACGTGCGCAAGGCTCGCAATGATTTGCAGCCGCGAGAACATTCGTTGAACAGCGCTCCCATCGCCCAGCAAGCAAGTGAAGTGCTACCGCAGAAAGGAGCCAGTTAATTCGACGCCTGCCACAGGGCTCCGTCTGTTACATGATTGTTTGGGGCGCGTAACTCGACGAAGACAATGCCGCTGGGTAACATACTGCGTCGGGCATCGACCTACATTCTCGGCACGGACGGCGAGGACGAGAAGCTGAACAACTACGAGGACAATGAGGTGCTCTTCTGCAAGAACAACGTGTGCGTCCATCCGCCGGCGATCATGCGCCAGGACACGGACGTGCTGCACCACCCCGGCTACCTGACGGTGACGACGAAGATCTTCGTCGACCAGTACAACGACGCGCGCCGGCCGACGCTGATGCTCACCTGGATACCGAACACGACGCTGCGCAAGTGTCCGCACACGCTGCAGCATTCGCCCAACAAGAACGTCTACAACTACACGAAGCAGACGAGCGTCGAGAGCCTCAACTCGCTGGACTCGTGCGGCGACGACAATCGGCCGGCGAGCGTCGGCAGCGTGGACGGCCTCCTGCACGCCGAATTCAAGAGCACCAATCCGTTCCTCAACTACATCAACGACGCCGACAAGGAGTCGGTCGGCTCGGACGACAGCCTCGAGAAGGGCGCGCTCATCAACATCAACGTGGAGATCTCGAACCCGGAGATCGAGATCATCACGACGCCGGACAGCGTCAAGGACATCGGCGACTCCCTGGACAAGTTCGAATTCAGCCGCTCCGAGTCGGTGACGTCCAGCGACAGCCAGTGCAACTGGTTCAGCCCCGAGTTCCTCGCGCACAAGCATAACCTGACGTTCCCCGAGAGCGCCACCCACTCGCCGATCCTGCCGGCGAAGAACCCGCACAAGTGTCGCCGCTTCAGCGTCGACCTCTCGCAGATGCGCTCGCTGCGCATGTTCTTCAACGACGTGAACTGCACGTGCGGCCAGCTGGTGGTCGCGTCGCGCGAGAGCCAGTACAAGATCCTGCACTTCCACCACGGCGGCCTGGACCACTTGGCGCAGGTGCTGCACCAGTGGCACTCCCTGCTGCACAGCATCAAGTATTCGAAAGGTATGGCGTGCGGTGGTGGTGGCGGCGGCGGCGCTCTAAGCGAGAGTTTGTTGCAGGCCCCGAGGAGAACATACCCTATCGCCACTTCATGGTGTGCCGGGCGGAGGTCTCCGACCTGGAGCTGCACCCCGAGGAGGGCCAGGTGAGCAAACTCACCGAGGACGCGTTCCGCGCGCTCTTCAACGAGGTCGGCCAGCTCGAGGACGACCTCGCGCTGCGCAAGGCGGTCTTCTTCGCCGGCATGGAGCGCAATCTGCGCAAGGAGGTGTGGCCCTTCCTGCTGCACTGCTATCCGTACCAGAGCACCTTCGCCGAGCGCATCCAGATCGCCGAGATTCGCCGGCAGGAGTACGACGGCATCACGCGTCGCCGTCTGGAAATGACCGGCAACCATCTCACGCAGTTCCGCCGGAAGGTGCAGAGCGTCGTCGAGAAGGACGTAGTGCGCACCGACCGCGGGAATCCATTCTTCGCCGGCGACAACAACCCGAACCTGGAGGTCATGAAGAACATCCTGCTCAACTACGCTGTCTACAATCCAGGCCTAGGGTGAGCTCAAATTACCCACAAATTCAATATATTCTCAATCTCCAAATACCCTAAAAATTAACTTGAGTAAATATTCCAGGTATACGCAAGGAATGAGCGACCTTCTGGCGCCCGTGCTCTTCGAGCTGCGCGACGAGGTGGCGGCATTCTGGTGCTTCGTCGGACTCATGCAACGTGCCGTCTTCGTCGCGACGCCCACCGACAAAGACATGGACCGCTCATTGAAATTCCTTCGTGAGCTGATTCGCATTATGGTGCCGAAATTCTACGACCATCTGCAGAAGCACAAGGACGCAAACGAGCTCCTCTTCTGCCATCGATGGATCCTTCTGTACGTATGCATATTGATTATCATACCTTATCTCTTTCTGACCGTCTCCGTGTTGAGTAGATGCTTCAAGAGGGAGTTTACGGAGGCGGTGGCGTTGCGCATGTGGGAGGCCTGCTGGGCGAACTACCTCACGGACTATTTCCACTTGTTCCTCTGTCTGGCCATCATCTGCGTGTACGCTGACGATGTCATCGCCCAGGATCTGCGTGCAGACGAGATGCTGCTGCATTTCAGCTCTCTAGGTATGTCCTTCAATGAATGCTCTCTGTAAAGTATGCAAATGCGAATTAATTGATGACAGCAGATAAGTAGACGCATAATTGAAACATTCTTCGTGTCACACGTGGAGCTGAGATGCCATGTGGCAATTATCAAATACTTCCAGCAATTATCAACGTGTTCGGGAAAAATTCCATATATTTTGGTGCGCAGTTTAATTCATACGAGAAACGTGAAGTAATAACATTCACGTCTCCAAAATCTAAATATTCAATCGTTCATTAACGCGACGGTTTAGTACTATTCGCACGATAAACGCTGCTATCAGCATTTATTCAAATGAAGCTGGTGATTATTGCTAATTTTGCGCGTCGCACGTAGGCGAGTTCGTTCGCATTTTAATCAATAAATATAAACATACGCTTCCTTATTCGGAATTATTATGTTTGCTCTTATCAACTGTCCATTCATTAAATTGCTTATTTTCGCCCGTTTGGTTATTAATCTGATGCATTACTTGAACTGATTATTGAAATTTGTTATCAGTCAGATATACAAAAAATAGAGAGAGATTAAATATTTCATTGATTGGTTTGCTTCTATTTTTGGCTCGAATTGTTTTGCAATTAAAGAAACGAAATGAATATTTTGTCTGTCGTTCAGTGAGTAGTCCATAGATTTCAAATATGTACGCGGTATTTGGAACATTGATAATTTTACAAAAACAATTTTCTCGATGCGTAAAAGCTGAGCCATTAAGTCGTGACTAGTTGTGAGTTCGGGCTCATATTTCAGAAATTTCTGTATATGAATTTTCAGTTCCACCACGTTTTATCGTTCATTAAACGGTTTTTAAATCATTGTTGCTTGTTTGTCACAAAACATGCAATTTAGTACATATCAACAGGGAAAAATACTTCGTACTTTAAAAATATTCCACTGAAAACTTTGGAAAGTTACAATTCGTTGCCCAATTCGGACTTCAACATCAAAAATCAAGTCAATGCTGGATGTTGACCATTAATGCAATACTTCCAAAAATATAGAACATGCCAAAACGACAATTTTTGCAAACTTTCGCTTGCACTTTTCCAAAACCACTGAATCGACTTTAATTTTTAGACCTGGTTCATTGCACTCCGCCTTTAACTTTTAGAACATACATATTTACAACATTTAAGCTACAATTTCTTAATTTTTTGCTTCTCTAAGAGGAACATCAACTAACATTTGGTCATTTTCAGCTATGTACATGGATGGCGAAGTGATAGCACGTAAAGCACGCGGCCTCCTGCACCAATTTCGGCAACTTCGAGAAATCCCATGCACCCTATCCGGGTTGTGCATGCGTTGCGGGCCCGGAATTTGGGACAGCTCGCACTCGCCGCGCATCTACTGCTCCGGCCACGAGCACGGCTACTGCCCCAACACGATCATCCAGTGAGCAGTGCCTCCTGGTGCTGACAGCCAGGTGCGCAACCGCTGGTGAAGCTGGCCGGACACGTCGAGGTCCACGCAAGTGCTACGCTCTTATAAATAAATCTATGTATATGTTCACTGTTACGGCGAGACGCGTGCAATGTTAAAACGAGCAGCAGAGGCGCGAGGCCTTCTTCGAAAGGGTTGGTCGCGCGCGCGGCCTCTGGGTGGTCTTCACGGGAGCGTTACTTGTCATTGTTTCTTTAAATAAGTTGGCTGTGCTACAAATCCGTAGATGTGTACAGTAGCGAATCGTGTACAGAGAGTGTGTTTTCGCCGGGGACGCTGTTCTTCTCGTTGTGTTGCCAAAAACGAACGCAAATCTGCTGCCTCTTCAGACTAACGATTACGTTTCGTCCGGCTTGTTGCTTCTTTCGTTTATTTCAGACGCACCCGCTGATCGGATTGTAATCGAAACTAAGTGCTACTTGTAAATCGGTTGTTAGTTGTTGGATAGGCTTGGAGCGAACCAAAGAGAAGCGAGCGATCGCTTGCCACGGGCATTAATCATTGCTAGTTATTTTTCTAATCACAGCGTAGTTTTCAGATGAAATCAGAGCAGGTAGTGATAAGCGCGCATCGTTGCGGTGGATGTGTATTTGCAGGCGCGGATAGGACAAGCAAAGGCGATGTGGAACTGACAATATTCTAAAGTAGCTGAGTGAACGCAACCCAACTGCTGCAAATGGATGTACCATTAATTCAATAATTGTTATTTGTTATCGCAATGCACTCACCGAAAACGCTTATTGCAGCAACCGTTCATGATTATGCCAATGACTATTATCGTTATAGTTTTCAAGTTAGTTATAAGTTGCATGTGTTGCACACATATCTCTGCAGGAATTGCATTCGCGTGAGTGTGAAAATTGGCTTGCCACACGCATTGAACAAGTCGTCTTGGTCTGAACGATGAGCATAAATGATCCTAGCTACACATATTATGAATAAGCACTAGGGTAAATGCCGTCAGTTAATTGCAACAAGTAACCACACTCTACTTCTAAATAACAAAATGAAAGAGTCAACTAGTTTCAAATGATCAAAATCAAGTTACATTCTAGATGATGATGATTGCCTTAAGCAAAAGGTAGCATTTCATACATGAGATTTGTTCTCCTCTACCCGTAATTAGCCTCCATCTTCAATATCAAAATTATCATTCATATCCTTCAAATCTTTATCTTAACATAACTTGCTATCCCATTAATTGTATTGAGAAAACTACAATTGTTACATAAATTCCCTATATATATACACACAGATATATAAATAATTATATATACAAATGCATATTTAAACAAATAAAGCAGTAAGAATTTTACCTTTTCGTTTGCACCTTTGTTAAACACTTGTTGCACGCACAGAAAGCCTCAGATGAATAAATTAGAACGTTTCATCAACGATACAAACAAATAGTGATATGCAATGCTGGTTGCATATAAAATTGACGTGATACTCGAATTCATCAGGGAGTAAAGTATTTATTCCCTCCACGTTCAGATCGATAAATTGCAGGGTTGCCAAATGTAACGCGATAGCAGCGCCAGGTAAAATTAAGTGTTTAGTCTAAGATTTATGAAACCATGATCTTACTGAATTGTCCCTGGGTGAACTAAATACAAGTTGCTTCTATTATCTCCATTGACGACTTCTCTGCTTAGAGGAAAACGTGAAATAACGAAATGCAACGACATCAATAATAACAGTCGCCAAAGCTCATTCATGTTTGGAAAAGAATTCAAGATTCATTTAAAGAGATACTACTAACAAGAAACAAGAAATTCATCGGTGGAACGACAGTGATCTATTAGCTTAATTCAAAATTAATCCTCACCTAGGTGCTTTTCGTTTGAGTGCGACGAATATTTTCATCTATCCTTTGATCTGGAAACAAAAACGAACTCTGATCTCACTCGCATCGGATGGTTTTAGCCCCTTTAATTGAAGAGAAATCAAGTAAGGTTTGACTTTGTTTATGCGACACTATCAAAATTATCTATGAAATATTCTCTTGTTGTAGCTATTCAATAAGCCCTCAAAAATGGAAGCAGTTGATATCCAGGCTGTGGAATCAAAGCTGAGTGATGTTACTGTCACAGCAATACCAATGAATCAACGAGCACCATCCACACCAGTCAACAAAGACCAGCCAAGTTCCAAAGAGCAGTCACCAAAGGACAATGGTTTATCAAAGTATGCACAACTCCTGGGTGTTATAGAGGAGTTGGGCAGAGAAGTGAGGCCTACCTATGCAGGCAGCAAATCATCTGCAGAGAGACTAAAACGAGGCATTGTGCATGCTAGAATTTTGGTGCGAGAATGCCTTATTGAAACTGAGAGAAGTGGTAGACAATAGTCAATTATTATTACATTCATATTACACACCATAAGATTTATGAAATTATTCATTCAAGTACAATTTTGTATGTTTACAGATACACCAAACTGTTTCACTGAATTAATGTATTTTCAAGTCAACCTCTCAGGTGATTGTTGTCTTAAATATGAATTTAAGTCACTAGCCTTATATAACATACTATATGACAAATAGATAAATATTTTAATATTTTTAAATCGTTGTTTTCTTACCTTTTTCCTTAAATTGCTCCTTGCTTTCACTACAAAAACCAATATTCAAACCGCCTGCAACTACAAGGAGTTAACCTCAAAATCCGCGATTGTGGTTCACTGTTGCACATCGAATATTCAACAATTATGTCCGCGTACAGCCGAATTTCGATGCAATTGGCGAGATTAACGACCAGGCTGCCTAAGTCAAGGTAATTAGGGATGATAACACCACGTTAAGTCGTTGAAACAATGCAGATATGCCGCAGGTTAAGCCCGAGATTCAACATCGCATGCAATTCCTACGCCACCAAAAACATTGCAAAAGCCGAGGACGAAGAGGATAATTCGCCGATTAAATACATGAAGTCGCCAGCGGCCAAATGGCGAGCGAAATCATCTCGCACGGGAACGGAGGAGCCTCGTTTATGGTATGAACCATATGTGCTTCTGGGCAGCCTCACCATCTTCATGGTGTACTTTTGCATCCTGCGAGAAGAGAATCATATTGACAAAGAGCTGGAGAGAACACTGTACAGTAGAATTGCAGGCTTGGAAGAGCTGCAGCTTGTTGCATCACTCAAGCACAATCAGAGCATTGGTGCAAGTACAGAGGCAATTGAAGCTCGACTGAGGGAAATTAGACAAGCATAAGAATGTAGTTAAACCTAATGTGTAAATAAACTCTAATGTATTTAAAACTTAAATATACTTTAAAAGGCAAATATGATTGATTCTCTCTACATAGAATGCATTATTTTGAAGTGAATGTATTCTTGTAATAAATGCAGTTTCAGAATCATTATTCTTATAACTTTAAGCAGATTTTATTTGTCTGAATCTGCAAGCAGGGTACAAATATGATTTCAAATTAAGAGCCAAACAAATCTAATTCGGTTAGCAAAAATGCCCCAGTGTAGATTTTTCCAACTAGCTAATAAAATTACCATAAATTCTGCAGAGGATAGAAGGAAAACAGCAATAACATCCCTCAAAGGAACAAATTAATGGGAGTTTTTCCAAAAAGTATAATCATGCAGACATGAAGACAAAACAATTCTTTGAATCACTGTATTTTAAGATGATGATGAATTACAAAAATTATTAGTAATATGAGGATGAGATGATGAATAAACTGTTAGTATGCAATATTTAATTGTTACTACAATGAAATAGCTCTAATTACAAAATAACACCAAAACTCAATTATTGAATTTGCCCAGCTGTCAAAATGCACTAGATAAGGTAATGCAACCTATCTCGGATGTTTCCTTTTCTCTCTGCCATTTGCGTCAACTTAAAACTATAAATACTAATCTAGTTGTTACATATGCAATTGATGAAACCAATCATTGCCCCCAAAAAAACCAAACGAGTACATAAATGACGACAATGGAAATGACCGAACTTCTTGTTCTTGCTTTTTGCGAATGGTGGCTGCCCGTGTGCATTTTGAAACTAACCTACCATCAATTACATTTCGTTTGTTAATACAAAATGAGATTAGATGTGTATTTATACGACTACAATTTCAATGATTGCGATTATTAAGAGTGAACGTACACAGAGATGTTACATATAAAAGAAGGACCGAGTAGTTCCCGTCCGAACTCTAGCATAATTACGATATTGTGTTACGACCCGCTAAAGAATACGAACCACGTTGATGCACGAGTACGAACTTGTTTCCAGAACGAACAAGTGATGCACGAGGCGCAGCCGTGCATGCGGCGACGCACGACGACGCCCCAACGACTGATGGATGTCAACAAAATAAAAACGAAAGAGAAACACTACGCTGTTGTTGAAGAGGGCATGGTTTCCACAACGCTATGAATGTATGGTAAATATTAAATATATAAAGAGACGATTTGGGTCGCGGCGACAACGACGACGGCGCGACGGCAGCTTAAGCACGCTCTCCTCGGATACGTCTGGCCAGCTGGATGTCTTTCGGCATGATGGTGACACGCTTGGCGTGGATGGCGCACAAGTTGGTGTCTTCGAACAAGCCGACCAAGTAGGCCTCGCTGGCTTCCTGCAAAACACGCCAACGAAGTGCATTAGTCCCAGGGGTGGTGATAGCCAAGCCATCGTAGAATTCTTGCATGCATGACTCATCACATTATGCAATCGTATGGCAGCATTGTTGTTGCAAATGCTGCGAACACCTACCTGCAGGGCTCCAATGGCGGCAGACTGGAAACGCAAGTCTGTTTTGAAGTCCTGGGCGATTTCACGGACGAGACGCTGGAATGGGAGCTTGCGGATGAGCAACTCGGTCGACTTCTGGTAGCGACGGATCTCACGAAGGGCGACGGTACCAGGGCGATAACGGTGAGGCTTCTTGACGCCTCCGGTGGACGGTGCGGATTTACGCGCTGCTTTGGTCGCCAACTGTTTGCGCGGCGCTTTTCCTCCCGTCGACTTCCTAGCTGTCTGCTTGGTACGAGCCATGTCGGTTCAAGTGTTCTAGAAGGTGAAAGCAGCAAAGATTACTCGATGAATGCAAGGGACGCGCTGTGGGCAAGAAAAGGCGCCAATCGATAGCTCACGCTAAATGCGTTTGTTACACGTGCACACGAAACAGTGCGTGAATTTCGCCAATGCGTTTTGCGAAATAAACAACGACAATGCTGGTTTTGTTTTTATCGCGGCCTACTGCGCTGCGAACGTTCGCTTGTTTAACGATGCACGAGCGACACGGCGATCAAACAAACATAATGGCGGCTGAGCGATGCACGGGCACGGCCGCTTTATGCGTTCTGATCGCAGCACTGGGGCAATATGGCACAACGAATAAACCACGAACGCGTTGCTAAAATTGGCGCGTACGGCAAATGAAGATGAGAATTATGCGAATATTTACCTCAAATGCTTGTTGTAATAATCACTAACGAAGAGCAGATCTGATCCGCGAGACGAACAGCACTGAAATGAGAATTTCTATGATGGCCGACGCTCGGTTGGGAAAGCTTCGCGCTGATTGGCAGAAATAACGACGCACGCGATTGGACAGTTCGACGTAGAGGAAACAGACAATGCTATTTTCAAATATTTGTGCCTTAATAATGAAGAAAATTTACGATTTTTTCCAAATGTAGAATGCACTGCAGTTTGAATTATCGAAACGTCACTAGATATGCCAATGTTTGTGTCATGTCGAGGGCAATTTTATCGAAACAAACGAGGAAAGTTTATTTATAGTACAAATATACGTCATGCATACGTATGCAACAGTGCATTCCGCATGCAAAATATCAAAAAATCGCTCTTATTATTTCATCTACGCAAATTTAAAGCTACTATTTACTTATATAATGATATACTAGGCATATCTGAGCTTCATTTCATGTATAAATTAAATTCTATGTCAAAATCTGGGAAATTTTGAGTTTGCCAGTGCCAAACCGTCAAATCATTCATTCCGGACCGATAGATGGCGCTAGAAGGCTGATTTTCCGTATTGATTTTTTGTGTATATTGGGTTGCATCCTCATTGTGTTATTGTCAAATATTGCTAAACTTTGATGGAAATTTGTTGAGAATTTGGTTACACCTAAACGTTTGTTTATGCACAGCCAGGTGTAATATGAAACTGTAATTATCCGTGTGTTTATAAACTTGAAATTAATATTATTCTACCTCCTAGCTGCTCCGATAAGTAAATAGGCCGTTTACTGATAAGAAGACAACAAAACCGATCCTATCACGAGCTAGTCACCGCATAGAAAAAGTACGACGCGGTTTGTTTAAGAAGTTGGCGGCGATAAACGGATTGCATAATTGTTCGTATGAATTCAATATTGGTCGAATCTCTTGGCGGACGGCGGGGCGAAAGCGAGCACGAGCGGCTGCAAGCTGGACGGCCGCGAGTGAGCGCTGGCATTGTGGTGTGCATGCAATCGGCGAAGATTCGCCATAGAAATCGCGAAAGTAACGGTAGTAGACGGTAGTGTAAATTCGCCGCGCGTCGTCCATCGCAACTCGCCGCAGCGCTCGCGCGGCCGACCGATTTCGCATCGAAACCGAGCGCGTCGAGAGTATGCGTCCGCGCCGCTCGCACGCACGCGACGCGCGCGACCCGCGCGCCTAGAACGCGAAACGCCACACATAGAGTGCAGTGCAATAGCACCAAACAGTTGGGAGCGCTGGCAAGAACAACAAACAATGCATACATGTAAAATGGCTGGCGCGATGCGTAGTGCCTAGCCGCCGTATATCCATTCCACAGGCGAATAATTGGTTCGTGCGCGTCGATTTGTGCGTGCGTGCGTGCGTTTGTTTGTGCCGCCCGCCTGCCGCTGGTCGCATCGAAGAGGGCTGGGAAAATAATATGTCGTCGCTGGCGGCCGCTGTCGCCGTCGTCGTCTGTTCGCCGTCGCGTTGCTAGGGCACTGCAAGCGCGAGCCGCCGAAACTGACAATCAAAGCAACGCTGTGCGCGTCGCGCCGTCCGCCGTGAGCGCGTCCGATCGGGAAAAGGCGATCGCCGAATTCGCCGTGTGCCTGTGCATGGTGGAGAATGCAAATACGTTCTTGCAGGTGCATCGCAGCGATTTCGACCAAAACATTATCGTCCTTGAAAAATCAAAGCGCCCGACCGCAGCCAGTCACATGACGTACGTAAGCGTGGAATAATTGGTCCTTTATGAGCGTGCCCTGCGCAATATTTCTGCGCGTCAGTGATTACAAAATGCCGTCAGAGTCTAAACCTTTGTTGACAGCCCAAACAGAAAAACCAAATCATTACTCGTAAGTCTATTTTTAGTTGCATTTGCCGTCGTGCATGGATTCGCCATCGCACGCCCATCCCGCCGGTGTGCGAGACTGGCGCTAATCTCGGCGCGTTTTCCAGATATTTGAAGGAGTTCCGCGTCGAGCAATGCCCGCTTTTCCTGCAACACAAATGCACACAGCACCGTCCGTTCACCTGCTTCCATTGGCATTTCATGAACCAGCGAAGGCGCAGGCCGGTGCGGCGACGAGATGGCACGTTTAATTACAGTGCGGACAACTACTGCACCAAGTACGACGAGACGACGGGCATCTGCCCCGATGGAGACGAGTGAGTATAGCGCATTTCCAGCGCAGCGCTCTGGGGCTTTGTGTTTTGGTTGTCGTGCAGCTATTGCGTTGCAAAATGCGTCTCGCGAAATCCGAGCTGGGTGTGCATCGGCGCCCCCAATCTAATCGGAAATCGGAGAAGCTGCCGAATTCGCACTCATTGCAGTCGATCAATGCGATCGCAATCTGCCATATGCTTCTGCCAAAACAAAGAGCCAAACAAAGCAACAGAGCGCACATAACCTTACATTTGGGTTGTTTGGGTCTCTTGATGGGCACAACAAAGGATTTCATATGTGGAGCCTCTCTTAAATTGCATAACATTGTTGAATTTTGTTTTCCTATGAGCTTTGGTATGCTTGGTAATGTTTCGCACCATGCTAAATTTGACCATAATTTGCATCCTGTCTGGCTGCTTAACAGACTTGTTTTACACAAACATTGCAAACACCAAATCGATAAATAGAGTCATGCATGATATTGTAAAAGGAGACTGGTTCCATTGATATACAAGTTTCATAGTTATCCAAATATGTAAGTTAATGCATTATTTATATTTGGTTTATCATTAGTTATAAACAGTGTTGTGCAATATAAACAAAGCAAATGGAAATGTAAATATACATAAGGCAAGATTTGTTTGGCTTCTTTTGCACTTTGGGTAGCCCAATAATATTGAGAGATTAAATGCTATTAATATGTCATTTTTATACTTTCGCACATCATTTTATAAGATGATGACTAATTTCAATTTTGCGCTTATAGTTGCCCCTTCTTGCATCGTACCGCGGGTGACACCGAGCGTCGCTACCATCTGAGATACTACAAGACCTGTATGTGCGTTCACGACACGGACAGTCGTGGCTATTGTGTCAAAAATGGTCTGCATTGTGCGTTCGCACACGGCAGTCACGATCACCGCCCGCCAGTCTATGATATCAAAGAGATACAAGCTTTGGAAGCGCCCGAAGGTGAAGGCGGCGCCGCCAACGGGCCGAATGCACTGGATAAGGAGCGCAATTTAATGAACGAGGATCCCAAGTGGCAAGGTATGAAAATGGAAATGCTACGATGAAGTTGGTTAAACATTTGCATTGCTTGTTTTGTAGACACAAATTATGTACTATCCAATTATAAGACGGACCCGTGCAAACGGCCGCCGAGATTATGCCGTCAAGGATACGCTTGCCCACAGTATCACAATAGCAAGGATAAACGTAGAAGCCCCAGAAAACATAAATATAGGTAGGTAATGGCTTCGACGTCTATGGTGTGTTTTTTGGGTGGGTTTGAAATTGTTTGCTTGTTTGTAGGTCGACTCCATGTCCGAATGTGAAGCACGGAGAGGAATGGGGCGAGCCGGGCAATTGCGACGCGGGTGATCTCTGTTCCTATTGTCACACACGCACTGAGCAGCAATTTCATCCCGAGATCTACAAGAGCACCAAGTGCAACGACGTCCAGCAAGCTGGCTACTGCCCTCGCGGCGTCTTTTGCGCTTTTGCCCATGTCGAACGTAAGATTACTGCTATGATTTCAAATGAGACGAGCAAATTCACTCCAACGATTTGATAAGCCATGACTTGTTAATTTTTCGTGGTTGGATTGAACTTGTCGCATCTCAGATTTGCATGTGGATGTTTAGTACCCGTTAGATCAGTAGTTATCAGTCGAAACGAAACAAAGCTTTTGTTGGAAAGGTATTATATGTAAAATACAGCTTTTATTACAGAGGAAATGAGCGTTTCGCGGGAAAACGTAGGCCCTTTAGATGGCGGCACCAAACTGTCCGATCTGCTCACCTCTGCGATCACCGAGAAGGAGAAGAGTAGTGATAGTAGCGTAAGTTTGCCGGCATGAATTGCTACGCTCGCCTATGAGCGAATGTCCGAGAAAATGCGTGTATGACGGCGGTGTTTCTGCTTGCAGAATGGAAGCAGCGAAGTGTCGGAGTCGGCGTCCACGTCGTCGATGGGTTCGAACAGCTCGCACAATCGCGCGCCCGGCTCGCAACTGAAGCACTCGCACGTGCCGTACAATCGCCAAACGATCGGCAGCCTCGAGTTCGAGAAGCAGTACCGAGCGATTGAGAACGACAGCTCGTTAGGTACGTTGTGTGCTCTCCGCCGGCCGCTGATAGCGTATCAGCGTTGATGCAGCTCCGCACCGCAATGTACTGACTCGTTGTTTTGTAGATGCAATCGAGCGAGAACAGAAGCGTCAAAACCTATGTCTTGCATTCAGTAGCAGCGGCATTGGGCAAGCAGCCGCCTATTTTAATATGAACGCTGATAACGTTGAAAATGTTGTTGGTAAGTGCTTTCATACATTAGTCATTCGAAGTGTGTCGGTCGAAATTTGCCTTCTGAAACGTGCGCCGTTGTTTTTTCTTTGAAGGAAATCTGGACGACTTGCATTTAGAAGACTCGCTGAACTTAGCCGACCTAGACGAATCGCCCAATGTGACGAATTCAATATCGGTGGGGCTCGCCTCCTCCGGCCTGCTCGGCACGTCGGCGCCGGTGAACATTCCGGGCGCGCCGCGCAACGCATTCAGCCCCAACACGAGCCCGCTGACGCTCCACCACTCGGCGTTCCTCAACGCCAACCACTTCTCGCCGAGCGCCGGCATGGACCCGTTCCTCAACCAGTCGGCGATGCCGCTCAGCAGCAGCGCGTCGAAGATCAACTCGCAGTTCTCGCAGTTCTTCGACTTCCAGCCGCAGACGATCTCGCCGAACTCGCGCAACCACAACAACTTCAGCATATCGCCGAGCATCGGCGGCATGGAGGTGGCGCGGCTGCGCGACGAGCTGGCCGCCTCGCGCCTCCAGATCTCCAGCTGGGAGGAGCGGCTGGCGCAGGCGCGCAAGGCGTGCGACGCCTGGCAGCGCGAGACCGAGGAGGCGAACCGCAAGCTGCAGCTCGCCGAGGGCAAGCTCGGCGAGACGGTCGCGCAGTGCAAGGCGCTGAAGGCGGAGAACGACAGCCTGAAGGGCGGGCCGCATCTACACAGTATTAAGAAGGTGTCCGAGCTGAACAAGCTCTCGCTCAGCCTGCTCAAGTCGATCAAGGCGCAGCTGCGCCAGGACCTCGAGGAGGTCGACAAGGTATTGTACCGCGAGACGGCATCCAAATGCATGGTGTGCGAGGAGAAGAATAGGACAGTCACTTTAAATTGCAACCACTTCGTGCTGTGCAACGGATGCGCTGCCACGCAGAACGAATGCCCGTATTGTCAAACTCCGATCAATATGAGTAACAATATCTGAGCATAAGGTTTCTAGGCTTGTATGCAATAGAATCTGTGCCCACCAGCCCTCTCCACATACCAAAATAACTACACCGGGAAATAATCAACGTATCTGTCTAAAACGTCATGATATCATAAAATAACCGAAATTCGTTCGCAGACCGACATAATTGATGACAGTATTAATTAATATTCAATTGTTTCAAAACCGAAATCACGACATTCTATTGCATACATTTTAACAAATTGCATACACAAATATTTGAAATATATTAAATTTAAAGAAGAGAATAAATAAGTAGCTATTATACAATTTCTAATTTTAACGACTATGTGTATAACATGGAGATGTATAACTTTTCTAAACGCATTTGAATGAGAACGTTCAAGAATTTGAAAGGAAGCAAAAAAAAAGAAAGAAAACAAATACTATCATATGTACTAATCTATCAATTTGTTGTAAAACTGAGTGGTAATGTGAAGAAATTCGAATTTTAATACGATAGAATACGATATAGTATCTAATGCTATGAATCATCGTTGAGATGTCGCTTTAATTACAAAACCGATTTAAGTAATTTGTCAACGTTCAAATCCAAATGAAAAGGTTTCTGTTCATGTAACTTTACTAGCTTTACTACTACTATTATCTAATGTTAGCGTGAAGAACTTCAAACCCAACATGACAGGATGTGAATGTAAAAGAGGCAATGAGAAATAAGTCAATTAGCTTTCTACAATGATGATATTACAAGCGTGTTGGCAATAGTTTTTGCGAAAGTTGCATTCAACGGAGAAAGAAAAATAGGTATTAAGCATTTGTTTATCTCCATCATCAAAAACAAGCGCAAATTATTTGCCCAAAGTATATTCTACATGTGGGAGCAAATTCTTTACTAACAGGTACAGAATTATTTTCTACGAACTGAGATGCTGCACTGAATTGATAAGTTGTACCGCACAAAACGAAGCAGAAGCAGGTCGAAATCTGAATAATCATTCAACGTTACTAATACAAGCAACATATCAAATGTGAACAAAGCAAACAAACAAGAAAAAACCAAATTTGGCGGACGGAATTCGAAGAAAATACGCTAAGCTTTTGTATTATAGTTATATTTTCGTACCAAATTGAATCGAATGAACTGAAAAGAAAGCAAAATTATTGGAAATGAAAAGCAATTGCATTTTATACTACGTATGGTCTATTATTGTGAGTGGTATAAGGTAAATGTTACACGGCAGTGGCAAAGAAATTGACTGGAAATTGATAACGTGATTATACAATTGAAAGATGAGATAATATATTTTTGTATTTTTTTTATTTAATTAATATTAATTGGAAAAAAATGTGATTTAGTTTTCTAATTTTAAATCGTACGCCCCGAAATTGTCTACTGATTGTGTGCTACGGCCAAATTAACAAAACAAAGCTCATTCCTATCGCAATAGCGCAGATTTAGTCGCTACGTACTAATTTTATACTATCTGTCTGTATCAGATACTAATATTGGATGTGTATGGTGTATTGATTAGATGGTTGTAGGTGCAGCATAGAAGTTCACAAATTGAGAAGCATACACAAGAATCTAAAATATAATACAATTGACTGAAATATTTTCTAATTGACACACACACACAAAAAAACACACACACCTCATGTGAATGCATACCAGCAATTATAAAACGCAAGGGAGACTTTACATGGTGCATTCGTCGCTTTACTATGTTTTTTATCTCTCGGGTAATTTTTGAAAGTACAGATGTTCGTAATGTTTTGATATTAAATCCAGAGGAAAAATGAATCAACAAATAAAACCCTAGTATGTTAACTGTAAATGATAGATGATTCGAAATGATATAATAATAGGATTAATTAAAAAATCAGATATTTTTACTACAATTACTACTTATATGTACGTTTAATAAGAGGGTGAAAACATGGAACAAACAATTTTTGAAATCTAATAAATGATATTATATCACTATCAAACCGACACTGAAACAAGCAAGCAGACAAAACCAAACCGAAGAAGACGCTGATGATAATAGCAGATAAACTGAAATGATAACTATTGAACAATGAAAAGCGACACTAAATGGTATAATGATATGAAGAAACCTATTATTTATTTAGATATTTATTACCCTCATGCGATGATACAGAAAACCTAAATGGAAGAGATGATTTCTTTGTGAAAAAATTTTAGCAAGTATATTTACTATACATATATAAATATATATATACATTTTAAAGATATTATATCTATTACATAAAAGATAAAATGAAAAGTTATAAAATTAGGTAGGTAGTTATTATAATAATTAATGAAGGAAGAGGAATTACAATGGATTTGAATGAAAGAAATGCGAAGACTGGTGCACGGATGTGAAATGATTTATCGATTGAGAAAACAAAAAGCAGAAACTTGAAGATGGAGTGTACCCGTGGAGAAAATTCGATGCATTTGGCGTGGCTCGTGCATTTTTTGGCCAAACTTGCAAACTACCTTTTATGTGTCAATGACAAATATGTAGCGCAGCGGGGCCTATTTTAGCAGTTCAATTCCAAAAAAAAAAAAGAAAGAGTCTTAATTCCCACTGTAGTAGGAGCTGATGTCAAATGAAACCACGATCAGAGTAATAACTGATCGTGTTTCCTCTGTTCGCTTGCAGAACGCGCATTTTGTTCCCTTTTTCATAGCAACACACGATAAGAAGGTGCATATGAAAGTTGCAACCAAACAAAAAGAGAAATTTGCTAAGAAGTACAATGATCATGACTTGCGCGTGCAAGATGTATTCAATTCGGTCTGAAGGAATTTCCTTTTTGCGTTTCAAATTTCAAATTGGCAGTCGATGACGTGCGGGCCTCATCGCCCGCAAATTGCAAATTACTGCGACAAGCAAGTTGGTGTACGTTGTATTTTTTAAAAATACTTGATTTAATTTATCTAAGAATTGTATATGTAATAATAATCGTGTATTTTCAAATATAATAATTATAATAGAGTTTTTGAATTAAATTTTTAGGTTTTTCTATGCATTATATTTATTTTCTCATTATTGTTGAAATCCTTTCTACGAGTTGTTTTCATGTTTTTAACATTATCGATAATTGTTGCGATTGATGACACGATTCCAATTGCATTTTTGTTGTAAACAATCTAGAGCAAGTTTTTAAAGGTGCAGAAAATATGGCTTCAAAAACAAAATTCCATATGAATAATTCCAATTTATAAATTTGCTTGAAAATACCATCTTATAAATGTTCTCTTCCCTCAAAATTTTTCCTCAATGGAATACACCAATGAATAGTAGAAATACCATTATAATTATCATTTAATCACTAATAACACATTGTCAAAATCAAAGTTTTGCAAAGATATTGTTTAATGTATTATTAAAATAGTTAAAAAGTACCTATTTATTGCAGCTTTTATAGCACAATAAATAAGATAAGTACTTTGTTTTAATTATTTTAAAAATAGTGTAAAAATCCTTGAATGACTTCTCAAAAGAAGTGATGTTTGATGATGCTAATCAATCAAGATGATTTGAAGAGAAAAATGGGACTTCTATTTAGTTAGTTAGCCTCGTAACGATGGTTTTCCCATTTTAGGCATTTACCTACAGCAAAGTATAATTAAAAGATGAGTTTTAGGTTCACACAATATCAAGAAAATGCTTTTTTTACAGTATTTATTGCGATAAGATCAACCGATCCATCATTCGTATAATTAATATGGATTTGTTTATACTTACTAATTTAATTAACTACTTTCGATACCACATTTGAATCGCATTCATTCGCTTCACCTTCTTCTGCAGCTGCAGAACGCCGTACAACAACGCTTCCGCAGTTGGTGGACATCCAGGCACGTAGATATCCACGGGGATGATTCGGTCACAACCTCTGCCGAAACCAATGACGCCATTAAAAAACAACATCTCCTCAGCTATCAACTCCATCACATTACCTCACGACTGCATATGAATAATGGTAATAACCACCACCATTTGCACATGATCCCATTGAAATCACCCATCTGGGCTCAGGCATTAAGTCATATACTTTTCTAAGAGCTGGTGCCATCTTATTCGTCAGTGTACCAGCAATGATGATGACATCAGCTTGCCTGGGTGATGCTCGGAAGACAACACCATATCTGCGAAAGCAAATTCAATTAATATAGCATCAAATAATGAAAGCAGAAAGAGTGTACCTGTCCATATCATATCTAGGCGCCGCAATGTGCATCATCTCGACGGCGCAGCAGGCCAGACCAAACGTAAGCGGCCAAATGGAGTTCTTTCTGCCCCAATTTAACAGATCATCTAAACGAGCCATGGCATACTCAGCCTTGTTGCTGGCCTTCTGGAACGGCGAATAGGGCTTGTACTTGCCCTCGGGCGCCGGCACGGGGGCTGCTTCAGTCGCTGCATGACGCTGGGTGACCCCAAAGCTGCCGCACACATTCTTCAAGTTCTTTGCCACCACAACAGCTTGGTTGGAAGACGGCAACAAGGTGCGCCCCAGGAACTACAATCAAGTGGTCGAATTAAACAGATATTCGGCACGGTTGTCACGACGTTCACTAATTGTTTAATTACCATGATTTCGAATTAGTTGTAACAATAAACTGTATTTACGTAATAACGTTGAACGACAAATGGAGGAGACAACATAACCTGCTTTTCTATCAGCAGGTTGGTTTACAAATGTCACCTCCAGGGTGCGCTATTATCGCTCTAATTTGCAAAATTCTCAAATTATTTTGTTGCAAATTAATAAAGAGATAGAAAGCGAAATTCATTCCAAAATAAGCAAATATGGTGCTTCATTAAACTGTCTCGTCCTTGTATATCAAATACTTCAATGGTTAACCGTGTATCGTTTAGAAATAGCAATTTATTGAATCTTTCATGCCCAATTCTACAACTTTCAAACGGGACTTTTCTAAAAACTGACACAATAGTAAGAAATCTTGAGAATAAGCAGCATGGAAGAATAATTGTTTCAGTAACTCTACTATAATGAGCAGGAATAAGCAATAAAAATAGGTTTTTTCGTTGGAATAATATTCATTTGATTTGAAGACAAATTATTTAATTTCAATGTAAAATTACATTATACAATTAATCCTCCTCTTCTTCAGCAGCACCACCACCCTGGGTAGCCTTACGCATGTTCTTCCTCTTAACACGGCCGGGCCTGCCGCCACCGAATGGTGACTTCATCGAGAAGTCAATGTGTTTCTGGGAGTCCAAGCGGACCATGAATGATGGAATATTTACCAATTGCTTGCGAACGCTGAAAGGAAACAGCCACATTAGTATCTCCGTTGGAAACAAATTCGCCAGCATGAAAGATGCAAAATAAAAAAAACTGTCGCCTCACGCGTGCCCATTTACACACAAGATCAGATGTAAACGGGGCATAAAGCTGGTATCATTTCTTTTCGAGACCATTTAGCACTATCATAAGTACAGTGAACTTATCCAGTAACTCTAGGCTCGTACGACAATAAACTAATGAACGGAGGAATTGGATTACCTCACGGTGAAACGTGCCGTTTTGAGAACAGCTACAGAGGCATTGAAAGCGCCACAAAGTGCGCCCAAGTGGTCCTCGTGAACGTATCGTTTCGAGGCGTTGAAAGCAGCCGTGCCAGACACGTGCTGCCCAAGTGGCACTCGTTGATTTTAGATACCAAACAGCATTTTGCCGGAAGACTAATTACCGAATGTGACGTTGGCGGATCAGGACACGTGCATGATGGATGGACTTGGCCAATCCAAGCTTGAACACTTGGGTCTGCAGACGGCGCTCCAAGAAATCTTCGATCTTCAGGCCGAGAACGTAATCGAGCTTCATGCGGCTTTCGTCCAAGACGCCGATGCGCACCAAACGACGCAAAAGTGCGTTACCTATGATAGAAAACCTCCATTAGTTTCACGTCGTACAATAGGATAGAATTAAATTTTACCTTCAAACAAACGCTTGGGGTCCTTCTCCTCGAGGGTGAGCAATTCACGAGCAGCCTTACGGATTTTGGCCAACGAATACTTCACCCTCCATACTTCACGCTTGTTGCGAAGACCATATTCACCAATGATCTTCAACTCAGCATCCAGACGCGCCTTTTCATAGGGACGTCGTGGAGTGACGTAGGTTTTCGAACATACTGTCGGAATACGACCGTTCACCATGATGGCGGCCGATTATCTGTAAAAAATTGACGATTATAACCTCAACGTAATCCACATGGGCAGCACACTCCACATTTCAATAATGTGATGTAACCGTGTTATGAATCAGTAAAGCAACATTTGCAGTCTGGGATTAACACACGGTATTTTTCTAGCCTTGAATGATTAGGAAATCACGATGTGTAAATTATCGGACCCCTGCCCAGGATTCAAGGCATGGAAAATCTTTAATTATTTCACTCAAAATGCACCATCCGTATTGAATTACACATGAAATTGCAGTAGCAATAACAGGAGCACTTGCAACAAATGATATTTTGCACATTTTAAGTGAAAATCACGAGATATTTAACGTAGAAAAACTTGGGACACCTACCTTACGATGATTTGCAATGAAAGAGACAAAATGCTGGTGATTCGTTCTTATATCATTGTTGGACAGAGACAAAACTTGCGTTAGATAGAGACAAAATATAAACGAGCGCCCTCTTTAGGATGAGTTTACAGAGAACGCATGCGCAGTATCATTTGGAATGTACAATTTGACCACAAAATTTCTAATTTGTAAAATGTACGCAATATGCAAATGTTTGTAATTGTAAAACGTAAAACTGGGATCCACAAATATATAAACAAGAGAATCAAATAAAAGATCGATAAATTTATTATGGATATTGGTATCACAAGTGTTAATCCAAAGCTTTTTAAACTTGTCATCGTCATTCTCGAAAATTTTCTTATGTATAATATAAATATTACCAAAATCATAATTTATCAAAATTTAAAACAAGTTTCCTCTTTGAAGCTTTTAAGAGACGCCGCTTTTAAAGCTGACAACAGGTAGCGTTTTCTCGATCAACAACGTTAATTATCTAGGCATTTGTTAACAAGAGATAGATATCTTTTAAAATTTAACTAGTTACTTGGCTGCAAATTTGACGTCGACATTGTAGTTAGATAGCGCATTGTTTCGATCAGTAGTTGTCTGAAGATGTTCCCGGCGTGCTCTCCTGCAGCGTGTGGTGTATTTGCTTCTCTAAGAGTTCCTCCAATAGCTCTGGCTTGGTGACGGGCAGCGTGCAGGCGAAGTCGCGGCAGACGTACGCCGCGGCCTTGCCCTGCACCTTTCGCAGATTGCACAGGTTCTTGTGGCGCTTGTATAGGATTCGCGACCCGCCCTGCGACCCATCGACGATGGCGATCAATCGGCCCTCGAGGAAGTTATCGCGTACGATGTCAAGTAGGGCGTCGGTGTCTTCACCGTCGCGATCGCCAGCAATGAAGATCTACCACGAAATAAGTATGCGAATTAAATAAGCGTCACATTTGATTTGAGTCTTGATTCATCTCACCTGCGTTGCTGGCGTGTGGTAGAGTATTAAAGCTGCCGCCATTTCGGGCAGCATTACTGGTAAATCGTTCAGCCTGGATGAGAATCCTTTCAGGACGATTTCGGCTTTACTTTTGAAGTCGTTACGGTCCAGGTATTGATATAAACGGACTAGATTATGGACCGAAACGGAATTGCCCGAAGGCTCGGAACCATCTTGATCTGTAATTTGATTTGGGAAAGCGGTGAAGTTTCGTTATGAAGTTGCTGATGAAGGTGCAATAAAATTACCTTCCTTATCACGAACCAGCGTGAACAGATCGGTTCCTTCATGATTGTAGAAGCTACCTCGGCGAGAATCCCAAAATCGGTCGTTTTGTAGATCTTGGAGATTTTCGGCCCATTCCAGCCACTCGCTGTCGAACGTAGCTTCGTACAGATGAATTAATCCTTTGATTAGAAACGCGTAATCTTCGAGAAATCCTGGGATTCGTTTTTTCCTACAAAATCAAGCAGTTATCGATTGCAAAAATCGTTGTCATGGAAGCGTAAATGATTAGTCAAATTTGACTGTCAATTGACATTTCGGATTGATTGGATGTCAATAAAAATGATGAAATAAAAAGGGGCCCCTTTACCCAAAAGCAATTTGCTCTCCGTCCGCGTAACAGCAGCGTATGATGCCACCGGTTTCGGTGGTGAGATTGTTCTTGATGAAATTGGCGACCTTCACAGCCTTCTCGGTGTACTCGTGATTCTTGGAGGCGAAGCCGGCCTTGGCGTAGGCGCCCAGCATGAGGCCGTTCCACGCCGTCACGATCTTCGTGTCGATGGACGGCTTGGGGCGGCTATTGCGCGCCACCAGCAGCTTGTTGAGGCAGCGGAAGGTGAGGTCGCGCACCTCGTCCGGATCCATATTGAAGCGGCCGGCCGTCTGCTCGTAGGTGCCGTAGCACGCGAGCACGTTCTTGCTCTCCATCTCGCGGTGCGGATCGAGCAGCGGGCTGACGTTGCCGCGCTGCTTCACGCAGAAGTGGTGGCAGAAGACCTTCAGGTCGTGCGCGTCGTCGATGAGGTCGCGCAGCTCGTTGTACGACCAGAGGTAGTAGGCGCCCTCGCGCTTCGCCGTCGAGACGACGGTCGGCAGCGAGTCGGCGTCCCAGGCGCTGAGGAAGGCGCCCTGCTTGTGCCACATGTCGCGCCCGACGAACGCGAGGATGCCGTCGGCGACGTCCGCGTAGAACCTGTCCTTGCTGATGAGGTACGCGTCCACGTAGTTGGAGGCGAGCAGCGCCTGGTCGTAGAGCATCTTCTCGAAGTGCGGCACGTGCCACGCCTTGTCCACCGAGTAGCGCGCGAAGCCGGAGCCGACGTGGTCGTGGATGCCGCCGTACGCCATCCGGCGCAGCGTGTGCAGCGTCATGTCGAGCGCCTTCGCGCCCTCCTCGGTGTTGCGGCACTTCATGTACATGGCGATGAGGAAGTTGAGGATCACCGGCTGCGGGAACTTCGGCGCTTTGGAGAAGCCGCCGTACTCCACCTCGAAGTTCTGCTGGAGCTGTCGGAAGCACTTCTTCCAGCAGTCGCGCTGCGGGATGTCCGAGTTCAGCGACGATAGTTTCACGTCGACCTGGTTCTGGACTAGCGACATTGCTTCTTTTGCTGCAAGCAACCGAAGCGTTCACGAATAGCATGCTTCTCGGCGATCGCGTCGCGAGGATACGTACCTTCGCGGCGTAGTATGTGATGCTGGTCCTTCCACTGCATGATGATGAGTTCCATGAGGCTCTTGAAGCCGATGCGGCCGTAGCCGTCGAACGGAGGGAAGTATGTGCCGCCGTAGAGCGGTTCGAGTGTGGGTGTGAGAACGATATTGAGCGGCCAGCCACCGACTCCTGTCGTCTTCTGTACGTAGTTCATGTAGATCTTGTCGATGTCTGGCCGCTCTTCGCGATCCACCTTTATGGATACATAGCATTTGTTCAACATGTCTGCTATGTACTGATTTTCGAATGATTCTCTTTGCATCACATGGCACCTGCATGACATACATCATAATGTGATTATCGAATTGTCAATCAGCATGCAACTACTCTTACCAATGGCATGTTGAATAGCCAATAGACAGAAAAATCAACTTGTTCTCCTGGACTGCCTTGTTGAAGGCATCGATGCCCCAGGGGTACCAGTCGACTGGATTATGAGCATGCTGGTACAAATATGGACTTTTTTCCGAAATTAGATGATTCGCCCTGCGATTCCGTCTATCGCCTGATGTGTAATGGTATGATGACCCCGACGCCATCCTGTAAAAATACTTCGGCCCCACTCTAGGAGGCCGTCCTGATGGTGAACTGCGAAATAAACGAGAATCCATATGTAGAACGCGCTTGCATTTGGGCCAAAATGTGCTTACAAATTTTTAAAGAGGATTTGATTGTGTTGAGGAAACTTGGCAAATGAGGACAAAAAATTTTTCGTGTGAACGTGAACGCTGGTTGACCGTTTATGATTCCAAAAGCGCCAAATAAATACGATTTGTTTTTTTCCAATGTTTGACGACATTTCATGGCATGCCGATTTTTCCAAGGTCCAAGCCGACTGGTTTTCTACGTTGTTAATTTTTATTGGACTCGTAACGTTCACTACTGCGATTGGCGAATGCAAATACACACTGCAAAGAACTACTAAACAGCTGCTAGATTTTATTATTAACCGGACCGAATAAATAAACAACAACCATGGAGTAACAGCGATCACAAGAGCACCTCACAATCCTACAGCACATATCACAACGCGTCACCGCATTTTTCATGTGAAACTGTGCCAGTACCTCTATGACCAGTACCACAATTCATTTTAGAAATGATCGGGAATCAATTAACCCTGAACAATTGTAATTAAACAGCTACATTGTGGCTGTATGAAGATTTGTTATCAAAACAATATCGAGAAAGCGTGGAATTCAAGCGATTGCAGCGCCCTCAATAATTTTTGATTAACCATCTCTCGTTGATTTGCATACTTTTAAAACGAAACACAAATATTATTTTGTTGCTTTTTTACATAACGGTATATTAAAATGCAGATAAATATGTCAGCAATCGAACACACGGATTCATTTCATTATTTATTGCTAAATCAGCGCGGCTTGGGCATTGCTCTGGTTGTTTCAGATGGTTTATGAAATAATTTATGCTAGCATTTCAGCAATAATAGCCCTCATAATAATAAAGTATGCAATTTTATTTATCAACCGCATAAAGCAAATACATTGGATTGACCTTGGAATACGTTGTTTCCGTGATTTAGAAAATAAAAATTATTTCTGAATAGATAAAATTAATCATATTGAATTAGTTATCAGTAATAATCTGTTACAATCACTGATAACATCATTTTATAAATTATTTTAGCAATTACTGAAACAATGAGGACGATGAGTACGTGTGGTTGCATAAATTTCCGTTGTAAAATTATCCATTATTCTCGAAATGAGAAAACGGGCCTTCTCTCGGTGAGCATTCTTGACGCGGTCAGCTATTAAAACAATTCTTAACCCGGTTCGTTTTCTCCAAAGCAAGTACAAAAAATCTTCAAATTAACGTTCGGCTTATTACAAATTCAAGAGTCAAGTGAAGGATAACCTCAAAACCTCAATCAATGTTGTAGATTTGTGCATCCGAGCATTGGAAGCAAGTGTGTATGCGGTCTCTGAGGACTCTACTCTCTTCTCAAATACTTGTTGATTGCTTCGAGTGGACTCAATGCATTTATGAAGATAATATACATTGATTACACGCTTGGCGCGTCAGTGGGCAGATGCTAGAGCGTGCAGCACTTCCGATAGGTAAGATCGAATCGTTCCATTGGATTTTCACTAATGCCGCACGCCGATTGATGCAAATGAGGCAAACAAAACACAAACTAGTTGCGAGTGGGCGCAGTGGTAGGATACGTTTCATTGCATAACGTGTATTTTTCCAGGCACCGAACCTCGCTGGTGGAGAGCTGGTGGGCACAGGGTTTGTCATGCGAAGTCGCCGATTAGACGAGAGGAGGCCGCTGTTGTGCCGCGCATCGTGACACCATCGTCATCATCATCATCGACAGCAGCAGTTGTCTTGGCGCTGCGCCGCCGAACATTGATATACCCGTCGACCGCACACCAAATCCGATTCATTTCCATTCGATCGGTCGACCAAATCGAATGGGATTGTGTCGCGGTCCCGGCAGAGCGACAACGAACAGCTTCCACCAAGAATGCGCCTCCTGGCCGTGCTCCTCGCCGCATCGTGCGCGCTCCTGCTCGGCGGCCGTGCCGACGAGTGCAACGACGTGATCGATAATCATCTCGGCACGAAGACGCCGTACCGCGTCGTCGGCAATTTGAATCACAATCGAATCGAATACTCAGGCAAGTATTTGGGCTAACTGTAAAGCGGAGATTGCACGTACAGTTACATTGAATGCTTCCGTTTTGCGCGCAGGATGTGTTCCGCAGAAGATCTGGATGCTCACCAGGCACGGCACCCGCAACCCCAGCCGGGAGTACATCGACGTCATGAAGGGCCGTCTCAGCGAGCTGAAGCGAGCTGTGCTCGAGAGTGATAACGGTAATCAGTTCAGTTTCCTGAAGAAGATCCAATAATGCATGTACCTGAGCAAATTCACAAATCAAACTTTCTATAAACACATTTCAAACTCATTCCGATATTAAATATGTCCATTGTCTTCGTTTAAGAGCCCTTGAGGCATCACCAAACATATTTGTTATTGTTACAAGTTTTCTGTAGTTGCTAATACTTAAATGGGAAAATTCCTAACACAAAAACCGCTGACGATGATGTCTCATCATTATCAAATATTTAATTATAGAACTTAATTAGAATTATTTTCTTTCATGATTAGAGCTTATCAACTCGGATTTGCAACTGTTTGAAAAATGGAAGGTCAATTTGGAAAATGACGATGAAAAACTGCTTACAACTGAGGGCGCCAATGAAATGGTCCTTCTTGCCGAGCGTATGCAGGCGAGATTCCCGGATATCCTGTCAAACGTCTACAGTAACACCTCATATCAGGTAATTAATTATATTTCCGGGATGGTTATACAATAAATCCTCTTCATTTTTTGTCTAATTAATGTAGTTCAAGTTCACGCATACGAAACGCGCCAAGAGCAGCGCTCACTATTTTGCCATCGGTTTGTTTGGTAAACAAACAGCAAAAGATGTTTGGTTTCCAGAACCATCAACAATCGATCCAATCTTGCGAGTAAGTTTCTGATTTGTAACGATGTCCGATATGTTGTTAAACGCTTGCTGTTCATTTGTTTATTAGTTCTACAAACTATGCACAAAATGGCGGAAGACGGTGAAGAAAAATCCGGATTCGCTGGTGGAATTGAAGAAATTCAAAGAGAGTGAGATCGCCAGCATCATCGTCGCCAACATGGAAAAGAAGCTGGGGCTCAAAGAAAATGCGCTTACATTTGGTACGTTTGCATATGCATAATGCATATGCATAATTTATTCAGTACAGAGTTATAAAAGGAACTAATTATATTCGGTTTTGTTGCATTTTGTAAATTACGTCGTAAAAGTGGTTTCTGTGTCAAACATCGCTATCATAATTGTTGTTCGCAGATGACATCCAATACATGTTCTTAACGTGTGCCTTCGAGACTGCCTGGAGCCGCAAGAAGAAGTCGCCTTGGTGTACTGTTATCGACCTAGAAACATCTAGGGTAAATAAACTTATTAATAACTGATGCGTCTCCCTCTTCTCGACGCGCGAGGCTCGGCTCTGACTGATTGTCGCGTGACTTTCACATTTTAGTACTTGGAATACGCGGAGGACCTAAAGTACTATTGGATCGACGGCTACGGCTACAACATCACGTACCGGCAGGCATGCCCCGCTTTCGGCGACATGTTCAATCATCTCGATGACCCGGAACCGTACCCGCGCGCGGTCCTCTACTTCACGCACTCCGGCACGCTGCTCAAGATGATCGCCCACTTGGGCCTGTACCGCGACGAGGAGCCGCTGATGGCGGACAACATGAACGAGAGCCGGCAGTGGAAGGTTAGCAAAATCGATTCGTTCGGCACGAATTTGGCCTTCGTCGGGTTCAAGTAAGTCGAAACGACAATTAGAAGAGGGAGTGGCGCAGTCGTAATGCGTGTTTCTGTTTGCAGATGCAAGACGGGCAAGAAGGTGCTGCTGCTGCACCAGGAGCGCATCGTGCGCTTCCCGTTCTGCCCCGACACCGACTTGTGCGATCTGTCGCGCATCAAGGAGGTGTTCACCGACAGCCTGGACCAGTGCCATTTCAACGATTTCTGCGAGACCACGCAGAAGTACTGACGACCGGAGGTGGTGATGATGATGGCGCCGTGAAAAGTATTATCTATCGTCTTCCATGCGAATGGCATTTAACTTATTTGATCGACTATTTATTTATACTCACCGTTTATGTATGAATGCTTTAATCTAAGTGATGTTTGCAACAAATAAAGCAAGTTCGTTTACGGGGCGGTCTCCATGTCGACGACGACCGGCTTTCTCTTGAGCACGCAGATGCCCTCGAGGATCGGCGCGACGGACTCGAACTCGTCGGAGGCGAGCTCAGCGCGCTCGCCGCTCGCGAGCAGCACCGGCGAGGTGTGCGTGTGGATGCCGGCGATCGTCTTCGGCGTGCCTGCCTTCCCGACGACGTCGATCGCCGTGCCGACGCGCACCGCGCAGTTGCGGCACTTGAGCGTCTCGTCGACGGTCATCAGCCAGCGCGGCTGCATGGCGGCGGCGAGCGAGAACAGCAGGAAGTGGTGCTTGTTGAGGATGAGCGCGTGCGGGTCGAGCAGCGCGACGAGCGGAATGAGGATGCCTGCAAGAGAGGAGATGGATGCTCGCTGATGAATACCGTTGTCTAGGTGCAATCTTGATCATACGTACCTGCCATCGCTGCGTGGTCGATGAGCTGCATGTCGCTGTGCAGCGGGCTGAGTGTCATTGTACCTTTGCCCATGTGTGTCAGGCCTTGCGCCAGCCGCACCATGAACAGCTCGGGCGGGTTGCGCGCGTGGAAAGCCGCCAGCTGGCGGAGGCCGGCGGCGACGCGCGCGTTGTTCGTGCCGGCGCTGATCACGCCGAGCGCGAAGATCGCGTTGCAGGCGACCTTGTCGTCGGCGTCGTGCGAGTACTTGGTGAGCACGTCGATCATCGCCAGCTGGGGCTTCGACACGGAGTTCATCGCGATGGCGAGCGGCACCGCGCGTCGCACCGCCGGATCTCCGTAGCGGCCGACGCTGCCCAACAGCCTGCTGCACATCTCGGTGCCGGTCTCCTCCGCCAGCGAGAGACAGCCGAGTCCGAGGACGGGCACCGCCTGCGCTAGCGCCGGGTCCATTTCGGTACGCTTGCGATCTTTATCCTTGTTCTCCTTCTTGTCGTCGCCTTTTTCGTCCTCGCGCGGATGCACGCGGTCCGCAATCTGCCCCAGCATCTGCTGGATGAGGAAGACGTCGCCGGTACCGGCGTAGCCGCACATCTGCAGAATGCTCTTGAAGATCGAACTGTACGGCTCGCGGATCACATCGATCGCTTCGCATGGCGTATCTATAAGCGCCTCGCGTCCAAGGAACACGAAACCCAAACCAAGCACGGCCATCACCATATGCGGGGATTTCAAGATTTCATCTTTGTGCCAATCGACCAGCTTGGTCAAAATAGCGGTCGTCACCTCCGTATGACAAGTGGAAACGCATACCAATCCTATATGAGTTGTTAAATATTTGCGAATATATGCGAATTTATGCTTTTACGTACCTGCAGCAAGACATGCAATGGAGAAGCTTTCAGCGTTTGTCGCCGCGTCAATCGCCATAATTAAAAGCGTAGCCACATCGTCACGTCCTGTCCCCAAGTAAGCGAGGCCTAGCCCGAAAACGGAAGCGTGTTTGATCGTCGTCCTGGGATCATTTACGAAATCAGCGAGAAGAGCCAATGCGGGATCGCATTCATTACGCACACGGCAGTTCACGATGCCCAAAGCAAGTAATGCTCCTGCTTTTATCTACATGACATATTCAAAACCATAAAATTTACCCACCGCGTTTTGCAGTTTCAGACTTACCATCTCGTCGTTCGAGTAGAGATATTTATCAATTGGGGTCAATCCTCCGTCGACATCCCACAAATGGATCATTCCCAAAGATGCGGTAGCACTCAGCATTCCGTGCTCCTTGTTCCTGTAGATCCAGCGATTCCCATTCTCGCCGCTCACCAGATTATCGCAACCAAATCCAGCATTTACCAAGGCGTTCACGAACGTGGAGGAGAGATTTTGGCGTGCACTATCGACGCTGTCGCTCAAGACGGTGGGACGCGCAGTGCCCGCTTCCAACCAGGTTTTGTACACGTCGTCCGGCATCTTCGGTTCCATAATGTCCAGCTGTAATTAAAATAAGTACGATTAACCCTACGCTGCTATAACTTATGCAATCAATGTCGTACCTCTCTAGCCAACGACAGGAACAAAGGACTCAAGTAGGTGTTGTTCAGAATGTTAACGATTTCGTCGTTGTCCTGTCGAGTCGGGAGCAGTCTAACATTCTGCAGTTGTCGGGCGCCCATGAACGCCAACTGCTTAAGGCAGATACGATCCTGGCAGTTGTTGAAGACGACGTTGACCATTTCGTCGTTGTTGGTGTACATGGCCGTCATCAGGGCGCGCGTCCAGTCCTTGTTGATCAGGTATTGATCGCCGACGACCTTGTAGATCTTCTCCTGCTCCAGCTCGTCGACGTAGCGTGCGCAGGATAGCAGATAGGCGCAGACGCGTAGATAGAGCGAAGAGTTCAGGTACGGCGGGAGTAATTCGAGTCGGTCGATCTCCATGAGGAAGTCGCATGCTTGTATCTCGGAGTGGTGCGTGCAATCGAACTTCAGGCTGTCGTGGATGAGGTCCGACATCATCTCCTCCATTTCCGGATTGCGCAGCAGCTGCTCCAGCATTTCGTCCTGCAGGTGATGGACGTACTCGTGGCCCCAGCCTCCGATATCCTCCCGTGTACCTGCAAATCAACAATGAATAGATTGCTCATCTTACGACTTCCAATGCATGGGTATGGAACTGGGGGACGCACCCAAAAGGCAATACTTGAGGCACTCCAATTCCTTCTCCGAGGCTGGATCCAAGGGGCACATCGCCAGGACGGATGCGATGTCGGCGACCTGTTTTTTGACGGGGCCCTCCTCGATTTTCTCGAACGTCTCCTTCAGGGCCTTGTAATGCGGCGCCAAGTACTTCAAGGGTTTCGGCACGGAGGTCATGGAGGTGGTCGCAGTTCTAATGATGCTTTTCAAGCCGACCAGCGCTTTGTTCAGAATTTTCTCATCCAAATGCTGCGTACAGGGATGTTTTAAGACGGAGAGATGTTAATAATGGGATACTTACAAGAACCGCTTCGATGTACAATTTGAGCTCGGCCTGCATGTCCTTGTCGTCCTCCGCCGGGTCCGAAGGGCCCGCAGCAGCCGCGTCTGGCTTCGTTGCGATGTCGACCATTTCTGCGTGGATGGGATGGTTCAGCTAGTTCGCGTGATCGGGTTCAAGAATGCAAATACTAGAATGTGACGGCGGGCGATTAGTTCAAGCTAGACAGCTGGAAATTGCAAACGTACATTTTCGAGAAATTTGCCGCTTTCAATTAGCCGTTGGGACTAATGAAAGTATGTATCACGTAAAAGAAAAGATGAAATTCGGCTGGTTCGCCTGCACAGATGACACCGCAATTTTCCAATAGGAATAAACAATATTTGTTTGACGATGCGTTTGCAACGCACACTTTCAAAATATCAAAATAAATACAAATGCAACATGACCATCTCGGATCCATACAAAACTTCACAAAAATAAATTACAATTAATGAAACTAAACTACAAACAATAAACAAGTAAGAGAGGATGATGCACATCATAAATACATCTTCAGTGATGTCTTTTGGTATAACAAAAGTGTTAAATTAGAAATTGTGCTGTTTATTATATCTTCATTTTCATTATCATCATTATATCATCTTAAAGCAAGTTTATAGCAAGGGAAGCGCTTGTCTACAAGCCGAATATGTCATTTCTCCCTATACAAGAACTCCGTACCAAGGGTCGATCGACATTTTTTTCGCATCGGTTTTAGTTTCGCACACACTAATTGCGTCCACACACGATCGATTCGTCGTTTCGTTCATTACTTTATTTTATTTTATTTTTTGGGTCGCTTTTGATTTGATTTGTTTCAGCATCGGTTACCACATACTTCTACGCATATAGCAACGCTCTAGGTATAGTTTTTAGTTTTAGTAGTAACAGTCTTAACAGTTATTTATTATCATCATCGTATCATATCAATCGCTCGTTGCGTTCGTCGCCGTGGCCGCCCAAAACGCCGCGCGAATCTTGTCGTAGTAATGTTTTTTGCCCAAGCCATCTCCTCATCCGCTGTCGCATTCAATAAGTCTAGCTAAATATATTATAAATATGTATATTTCCTCTCATAATACCAAAAATTGGATAAGTACTCGTATCTTGAAAAAATCTATTTAGATGTATTTTGCTTGCAATTACCGATCCAAAGAGATTGTCGCTTAAGAGATAGAAAAGGGTGTTTTTCTTTGCGTGTGTGCGTGTGTGTGTGTGTGTGTGTGTGTGGTACATTAAACGCGATCGACCATGGTACTTGAACAACTATACTTGAGTAGTCTATGTATTCACATAATTTTTATTAATTCAATGTAATTGTTAAAGAGTGGAAATGATCCGGGGTCGATGCTGTTGCTGCTCACCGAACACCATATTGGCCATCATTATCTATGTGCGGCAAACTTCCTGTTTTGCTCGCCGGTCATAATTCGGCGCAAATATGTTGTTCGATTCGCGTAACGGCACGTTACATAAATCGATGAGTTTAGACAAAGAAGTTCCCATTCCGGATGCGGCGCATTTTTTTCTGTGCACGTTGCATTCTCACACTCGCTTCCATGTTTATGTGACTTCTTTAAGGCTTATCCATACAATATATTTTAATAATACAATATTCCGTTATTTGTTATCATCGTTAGTTTATCTCAATCAGTGGCATGTTTGTTTAGTTTGTACTATTTTCGTCTTATTACTGTTCAGGTTTAAGCACACTCGTCTTTTGTTTGGTTTGCCCCCTTTTTTCTGCTGCTGCGCGAATCCGCATGGCGATACCAAGGACAAATACAACATTACCACTATTGTTGTGTACAATTAATACAATGAGTAAATTATATTATACAATGCAGCGCTGCATCAACTGTACATGTGCACTCATCGGCCGGTTGTACTATCAAGTGAAGTTCACATAAATTAGGACAATCATATATGGAACATCGCCACGCTTCACATTGAATTCACATGTTATAATCGACTATTTTATAAGTTATGGTACAAATGATACTCTGTCCACTGCTCATTTATCATCCTTCCTAACTTTACTATATCCATATTATAATATAACTAAACTAATTGTAATCGTAAATTACTCTCTTCTTCTGCATATAAAATCATGTGTGTGTGTCACATTTGTTAGCAATTGTATTAGAATAGAACACCCAACTGAAACATTTGTTTTGAATACAGTTTTCATTTATATCTTAATAGGAAATGTTTCCGCATTCGGCATATATATATTTCTTTAAAATTTCGTCCACTTTCGTTTATATATATATATATAGATTTATTCTTTAATCCTGTTTTACTATATTATATTATTTTTATCTGTTATTGTATCATATATATATATATTATTTTTGTTCAAATTTAGTTCAATGTAATTTCTTGTGAAATTCTTAGAATATAAATCTATCTACAGTCGAGTATACCTTACAATTATTATTTCATTTCTTGCAAATAATGAATTACCATATATCTTTTCATACACACGATACGCTTCAATGCAAAACTGCCAACAAATAGATAGATTGTTCGGTGTCACTCAATGTGTCGTAGGGGGTGGTTGGTGGTGGTGGTGGCCGTGGAAATTAACACACAATACAGAAGAAGAAGAAGTAGAAGAGGTTGCACGAGAAGGGAAACGACTTAATACTTTGTACTTGTTCTGAGTCATCATAAGTGTCTAGAAGTAACATTGTCTCTTTTGTCTTTCTCCGTTTCGTTCATGTCGGTTGTCGTGGATTTTCTGTGATGCTTGACGTCTCGACTTGAATGTTGTTGCTTTTAATGCTATCATTGTTAATATCTAATGCGCTATTCGCTGGCAAATGCGCGCGCGAACTTGCCGTACAAATAGGCGACAGATCTCGAATGAGTGCCCACAATACAACGCGTCAATACGTCTCGAATAGTGTCTAATAAAACGTGAATCTTTCAGATTCGCCAAACTGCAATCAACCAACATTTCGTAGAAAACTTTAATCAATCTTTAATTTTCTCCCAAATTTCAATCAATCTCAATGAATCAATACGCGTAAAATTCCTCTAAAGCCTATACAATAATATAAATTTTGAAAACATAATAAGAGCTCCTTACGAAAAACATTTTTTTTGCATAGTTAGTAATTTCGATTTAGCTTATTTTTGTTTGTCATTCACAGGCAGTTTTCTTTTTCATATATGTTTATGGATTATCCTCTCGTGTGTTATTATTTGTTTGTTTGTTGAAAGAGGAATTGATGCATGTGTAGAGCGGTTCGATTCATATTATGTTAGGATGTTTCTTGTTGGAGCGCTAATGCGACATCGTCGTCGGTGTCGTGCGTGTTTCGCTATTTATTGTATTGGAGGCGCCTAGCTTAGGGTTTCTTTACAGTATACCTGATGAATTGTTCGTCGTCGTCGGTGCGGCCACCTGCAGCTGGAGGCCGGGCGTGCTGGACGTGCCCTGCTGCGAGAGTTCGGCCTTGACGCGGCGCGCGATATGCGAGCGCGTGTGTTTCCGCAGGTGATCCTTGCGGTAGAATCCTTTGCCGCATTCGGCGCAGATGTGGCGTTTCTCACCTACAAAACATTTTGTCAATTCTGGCATAACCGCAAAGCGATGCGCAAGGATAACGAGTGAAATGCATGACGTTACCTGAGTGTATGACGAAGTGCAGGGTTAATTGCTCCTTCCGCTTGAACGCCTTCAGACACACCGTGCAGACGTACGGCCGCTCCGGGTTGTGCGACTGCTTGTGCCGGGTGAGGTGATCCTTGCGCTTGAGGCCGGCGCCGCAGATATCACAAACGAAGCGCCGCTCGAGCGTGTGCCCGACGAGGTGCTGCTCGAGCAGCTCCTTCTCGGGGTACGCCATGTGGCACTCGGGGCAGCAGTACAGCGTGCTGCCGTCGAGCGCCGTCGTCAGCCGGATCTCGCCCGGCTTCGGGCGCGGCTTCTTCTCCTTTTCGACCTTCTTCTTCTTCTTCTTCTTGGTGGTGGTGGTGGCGGCGGGCGCGGGCTGGGCGGGCGCCTGCCCGCCGGCCGCGCCGCCAGGATTCAGCTGGCCGAGCGTGCCGAGCGTGTTGATCGCCTGCGCGCCGAGGAGGCCGTTGGCGGCCGGGTTCGCCAGCGAGCTCGCCGGATTCGCGTGCAGCAGATTGATGTCGTTCGGCACCGAGAGCTGCTGCTGCGGATTGCCGGACGTCTCCTTCTTGATCGTCTCCGCCGAGTACTTGAGGAAGTGATGCAGGCTGAGCGGCAGCGTCGACGCCGGCAGGTGCGACAGGTAGTCGGCGACGGTCGAGCCGGGCGTCGCCAGCGATTGCCACGTCGACGGCATCGCGTTCTGCTGGCTCAGCTGGTGCCCGCCGCCGCCGCCGCCTCCGCCACCACCGCCGCCGCGCGACTCCTCCTTGGACGCCTTGTCCGACGCCGACGCGGACGCCTTGTCCGGCTGGTTCTGCATCGCCGCGCACAGCTCCTGCGCTAGTTCCTGGTGGTCGTAGCGCTTGTCCTGCTGCCGCACATTCTGATGCGAGTACACCGCCTGATTGAGATAGTTCGCCGCCTGGTACTTATTGTTCACCATATGCTGTTGCGTGGGTGTCGCCGGGTGGTGCTGCGTGAACGAGGGCACGCCGTTCGCCGTGTACCTATTGCTGTTCGTCTCCTGATTGCATAGCGCATTGTTGGCGGTCGTGTCGTGCGTGAACTTCGCGGCGAACTGATGGATCGTCGGTATCGTCGTCGAGAAGTGGCCGCCGAAGGGAGAAAAATTCATGATGAGGGGCGAGTATCGAGTGCGGGTTGATTATCTGGGTATTGCCTGCAAAACAACGCATCTGAGTATCGTTGCGGGCCGCTCAGCGCCGAGTCATCGTACATATTAATGACCTTGAATATCTGACCTTCAATAAATTTTGATGGAGGTGCATTACAAATTACGCCTTCGTCCTTAGCAACAATGCATCTAGAAAGACAAGCAAACGAGCGCAGATGTTATTATTGCGCGGCGCGGCGAGTTCAAGGCGATGATGGGCAATTGCATTCGGCGTTGAACTCGTCGCGCGAGCAGTAACCTCACAAAACTATTGATTTTACAGGCATGAATAGCCAAAGCAACCCTCTTCTTACCATCGCTGTAGTCCACGGATCCTCGCCGATTTCGGCGCCGCTCGCACGCTGCTCCTTGAAACACTTGCCGAACTAAAACAATGCACGCCCGCTGCAGGCCGGACTGCTCGCCATTTCCACGCGCGGCCGCGGTTGTTTTTCTTTTCACTTTTCTGCGCGTCGCGGAAACCCCACCGAGCGTGCAAATGAACGCGGCACGGAGCGCAGAGGGGCTGCTGATCGCTGCTTGCTGTGGGGGCTGTGCGCGCTCCTCGCTGCGTGCGTGCGGTGCTGCGTATTTGCGTGCGGTGCATGCAAGTTCAGGGGAACGGCCAGAAAATGATTCACCTTCGCCAGCGTCGGGATTCGCCTCTCGGGTGCGCGTACGTGTTCGGCTGCGGCCGTCGCGACGCTCTCGCTGTTCACTGGATGCGCCCGCCGAGCGCGCCGTTTGCGCCCGCTTCTCGCCTCGGCCGGTTCGCGTCCTGCGCTCTGTCGTCGCCGTGCGCCGAACGAAAATGAAAGGGTTGGCGAGAAGGTTGCGAAACTGGACCTGTCCGGAGGACGCGCGTGCGAATCCCCGCAGCGCACATGCACGGAGGGACTATCGCCAGCCAAAAACCGGGGCCGCAGCAGACGACACCCCTCGCGAGTTCGCACAAAATCGCATCAAGTCAAACTGGTTTTTTCTGGGAGAATTCGCAAATAAGCATAGAAACCCTTGTACTCTATTCGATTCCTATCCAGAATGATAAGTCACTTCATCCTCTTCAATCACCACTGTTAATTCTTTCGAGTTCTTCAATAAACTACAACAAATAAGACAGAAATTGATTATACCTTAATTCATTAGTCCCTAAGGATTTGCACTGACATACTAAATGTATAGGTACCTGTTATTCCTATTGTATTCACCTCTAGAGGGGTCCTTTCAATTATGAAAGGGTGTGTATTCAAATCGACAAGACAAGTCCCCAAATTAAATTTATGAGGAGTAGAAGAATGGGTACATTCGTCAGGTTGTAGCACGGTTGCAGCGTCCAGTGCGAACTTTTAAAGGGTTCCTCCTATCTATTGTGACTTGCAACGAACTTTTTCTCATTAATTTATATTCGCAAACTTGCAAAACCGGGTTCTGTCTCTTCATTTGTGATGCACACCTATTAAAATACTCGTAACAACACACCAAAATATTACATTATCTCATTTTCAAGTGAAATACTGTAACTGACTAAAAAAATCGGTTAACTTTCCTTATTTTTGAGTTTCTATCCAAGGAAGATGTAATGACATTACTCCCTCCATGTAAATTCCTTAAAGATTGCAGCGCACAAATATCCAGTGACGATTAATGGAACTAATGAGCCGCCAAAGAGAATCTAACCTAATTTTAAAATAATATAAACAACATTTTTGTAGGTCGATTTTGCCTCAAAACAAAACTATGGAAACTCCTAGTGAGGTATCTCACTCAAAGTTAACTATTGTGATTCATCCCGGATCCCTAAATTTGCGGATGGGACGTGCTGCAGACTTAAATCCAATAAGTATTCTTCATGCAATTGCCAGAAGACGATTACCAAATGGCAAAAAACATGTAGACCATCTTTTACCACCTCGGGTCGAGTTGCAAAATGCACAGGAAATAGAAGAAGCCCGCCTCAGTGTCTCACATACATTGCAATCATGCCTGCAGTCAGATGGCAGGAGGCGATATGCTACACCACCACAACAAATTGCTGCGTTTAATAGGAGAAGCCAGCCAGAGGAGGCAAGTGTACCTTCTGGGGAATGGATTGATACAAAAGATGATATTGTGGTAGGCAATGATATTCTAAGGCTGAATCCAGCTGAAAACTTTAATATTCACTTTCCATTTCGGAGAGGTGATCTCAACATTCACCATGGCCCAGGTGGCTCCCTCACTGCAGTCATTGCCAATCTACAAGCCATATGGACTTACATGCTTGAAACTCAATTTGGTATAAACCCAAAGGACTATTCATATTACAAGGTGGTGCTTATCATTCCAGATGTATACAATAGGACGTATCTCAGGGAGCTGACGAATATGCTGCTGCTGAAGATTGGCTTTGGCGGTTGCTTTCTAGTACAGGACCATGTAGCAGCGACGTTCGGCTCCGGCCTGAGCTATGCGTGCGTCGTGGACGTGGGCGATCAGAAAACATCGGTATCCTGCGTGGAGGATGGCATTTGCCATCCGAATACACGCGTCCGTCTCGACTACGGCGGCGCCGATATTACTCAGACGTTCTATTGGCTGCTGCAGAAGTGCGCGTTTCCGTACAAGCAATGCAGCGAGAAGAACAACCTGGACACGGTGCTGCTGCGCCAGCTGAAGGAGGAGTTCTGCCACGTCAACCTGGACATCTGCGGCTCGCAGGAGAAGACGTTCATCGTCAAGCATCCCGGCAAGCAGGCGCAGCAGTACACCATCCAGGTGGGCGACGAGTGCATCGTAGCGCCGTTGAGTCTCTTCACCCCCGAATTGCTCGGCGTCACCGGCGCCAAACTCGTGCACACGCAGAAGCGCAACATGGGCGATCCAGAAGATCCTCACGATGAGAATTATATTCGGGAGATCCGTCGGAAGGGTAGGTTCATTCGTTCGATGGTAATGCATCTAGAAATTCTAAAAGTTTTGTGTTAAACAGGATTCAAGGACAATCTGGAGACGACGAATGAGAATGAAGCCTATCTGGAGCAGACGCCGAGTCAACCAGGCAACAACGAAGACGACATCGTCGTTGATGCCATCGACACGGTGACGACGGCTACGGATAAGGACTTCGTTCTGAATCCGGGGCAGATATTGGGCTTGGATCAGGCGGTGCTGCAGAGCATTGATCGCTGCCCGAACGAGGATCTCAAACGAAAAATGTATGGGTGCATTTTGGTTGTTGGAGGTGGGATGAAGTTTGCCGGCATTGGTACATGGTTGCAGAATCGCATCAGCTTGCAAATTCCGTATCTGTATCGCGCCGAGCAGTTGGATATTATTACGAACCCACGGGATATGGATTCGGCGATGGTCGCGTGGAAAGGGGCCGCGATTATGTCGTGTCTGGAAACGGCCCAGGAATTGTGGATCGCGCCGATTGAGTTCGAGAAAATGGGAGTTAAGGTTTTACGGGAGCGATCACCGTTTACATGGTAATTTAGATTGGCAACTGTAAATATATATTTAATGATAATTGAAGTGGGCCACACAGAAATCGAAAATATTGGATTATATTAGGTGAAGGTAAACGTATTCATTCGCTTTGCATTTCTATTATTGTATATTCTCATTTATATTCAATTCAGATTAAGAAAAAAAACAGTCAAATATATCTTTGATGAAGGACTAGGAACACCGAAAGCTCATAAGAGAATATAAATAATAGAAAGCTAAAGGAGTAAATACGTTTATCCAAATTATCATGGGGAATGACACGCGATTGAATTTCGGAGCATAACAGATTTCTGAATTTGGGGCCCTCATGGTCCGAAATACGCTTTTCATTTATATCTGCAAAACGTTATCTTATTATTATGAAAAATATTAATTTTATAGATCGAAGAAGTTCTGAATGAAGCAGATAAAGAATTTTAGAAATCATGTATGCGAAAGTTTTGAACGTTTTGGTCGAATTAATTAAGTTTCGTATTGATAAAAATGTATACAAAATCAAGGAATTTTTTTGAGTAATTTTAGCTTTAAATATTTTAATATACACAATTTTATATGTATAGAAAATAGTTATATGATATATTATTTTGTAAATATTTCGATGTAATGATATTATTTATAATGTTTCTTAATTCTTTCATAATTTATTTGCTAGTTTGAAATTCTTTCTAACAATCTAAATATTGCCGAAATTATCCCATACTTGAAATTCACCTTTGTGGGAAATTTCCAATGATTTGAACTAAATCATTTCATAATTCTGACAAGCATAGTTGTTTTTAATTCATTCTCATATCAGAAATCCTTTCATTCAATGTATAATTTTAAATGTGTGCTCACACCTAGTTCATCGTGAACTGGTTAATATTATTTCAATAGTTCTGTTGTAATAATAGGAAATATTTGAGGATCTTGCTTATAGTCTCAGCGAATAATTCATTATCGTTTAGAATATTAAAAACACGAATTCCAATAAAGAGAAATTTAAAAGGTAAATTTTGTGACTTTTTCAAATTAAAAGTATTGCTTATTGTCTTGACGGCACGATCTTTAAATATTTGCTCCTATTAATTACATGAAAACTGTATAACTGCATAACTTATGCATTTACTACAAACAATAGTTAAACGCTTTTGTGCAATCTTTGTAACGATAACCCTAAGTCAAGTTTGTTTTAAATCAAGCTACTTAGTTGTACATAAGTGCAACAATATGTATATAAAGCTATCAAGAATATAAATATAAATTATGGATTGAATGGGATTTAAAACGGGAACAGGCTTTTGTCAAAGGTGTTTCAAATGCCGGTGCGTATTTTAAATATTTTTTAATAATGAAAAATAACCTGTTCAACATTGTATAAAAAGTTACTTTGTTTGTTTCCTACATATTTATATATATATATATATATATTTATATGTATATATAGATTTATTTATATATAATGTGAGAACCTTAAAAGAACAAAACGAACTCTCCAATTATTTCATTTTGTAAATTGTGTATGATAATGCGTTATCGTCATACAATTTAAAATATTTCCATTTAATGATACCGAATACGAAAATGTGCAATGTAAAGTAGGCATTTCTTAATTAATTAAACAATCGACAAAACGCTGTCGTCCCACTTTGTGGACAACCCTAAAGTTCTTCGTAGTTTAAGTCATATAACCACGATAACAAAAATTCTTGCATTATAATTAGATTTAAGTTATAATTTAGTTTAATTTGGTCCAAACTTTTTTTTTAATAATTTTTTTCGTTGAAATTTTTTAATAGCTATATCCATTCTCATGTGATATCATTAACAAGTTTTCGTAAATTTCCTCCCTCTTCGCGCAACAGCGCTGTAGAAACAATCGTAAATTTATCAGACATTAATTGAATTGATTGACCGAAAGGGGAATTAATCACATTTGCAACGTAATCATCGTCGTCATCGAGTGATTTTGGACGTAGAGGTCGAATGGTTGTTCGCGAATCTGAGCTTAGGACTTACACACTAGCAGCAATTACGTAACAGTAGATCATTAATGAATGTGCGGACAAAAATTAAACATAATTAAACAAAGTGATATTAGTTATTAACAAGCACAATTGAACGCGACCGTATTGCAACTGATAGATTTGTGTGTGTGCTTCTTCACTCATTCAAATCAGCATAAATTCAACAAAATACAATTACTTATATATCTACCCTGTCGTAATACAATTAATTTCCCTTCATATGTAGCTTCGTACTTTAAGCTAATATCACTCTGATTTGCTTCGTATTGCAGCAATTCATTCAAATGTTTACGCGTGTAATTTGTAACAGATCCTCAATTGCTTAAATGAATGCATTACACCATAATCGAATGCAAATAATACATGTACTTTTTCGTGGTTCATTCATTGTCTTGTATAAATTGTTTCACTTTCAGTTATTCGCTAAACCCTAACGTATCTCCCTATAGTAATTATTAAAATTTGTGGATATATTAATATTCTCTGTCAATGTGATTGCATGCTTCAAGTCGCACGTTTATTGCTGAATAATCGCTTCAAGCATGCAATGACACCTCCGTCACATTACTTACGTCTACGTTAAATTACAAAGTTTTTTGTTTTGTTTTTAGATTGGAAATAGCACCTTACACATAAATGTTCCTCTCCTCCCTCCTTTCGCTCTATATATGTAGCTTTGTGTGTTCGTTTTAGAATGGTACAGGTAATGCAATAAAAAGAAATTGTGTGGATGAATGTCCGCCATTAATTAACATGAATGGCGGAGATTCACATTTCACTCGCAATTTGGCGAAACACATTGTCATTTCTGCTATACACAGCAAACACATTTTAAAATCAATCAAATTACAAATATAAAATAAGATGCACTATTTACAAGTATTTGCCAGGGGACTGTTATCTTGCACAGGGTGTGTGTTTGGCCAGGGCCGGCAATCATTCCATATAAATATATATGTATATAATTATTACCTATGTATGTACACATGAAATGAGGTCATCGAAGACGTTTTGCAATTTAGACGTGCCTGCTGGATGAATTTACGATCGCAAATGCGTCTAATCTCCACATACACCCCACATACAATTTGAGTGGTTCAGAGTCGGTTGCAATTTGGTTGCGCATTTCTGGATGCAGCGGCCAACGAGCACCCATTCATGTTTCGTTTGATTGAATCGTTTGTGTTCCGTCTACCTCGAATTTCAGCCACGACAAGGTGAAACAAGCGTGGTTGCGAATGTGGCCGCGGAGCGAACTCCTAGTCCGCCGGCAGCACTGCGATGCTTTCGGATGATGTAGGCAAAACCACCGTACTTACTTGGGTCACATCAGATTCGGAGCCGTCGACCTGCAACTGCTGGGGCACTTGGATTTGGACTGGAATTTGTATCGGCGTCTGCGACGTTGGTACCTGGAAAACGACAGCAATGTGTAGGCGCGTTTGGGCGCGTGGAGGTCGGCTGGTGCGCGCGTAAAGCGGCGCCGTCGTGCGGCTTCTGCGTGCGCGCTGAGACACGCCGCGTGTACGCGCGCACCACCGAATCGGGCGAAGTATGAAGCTCAAGGTCAAGACGCTGCGTGAATCGACGATGTTGAGCGATACTAAACTTTTACCTGAATGGTGACTTGCTGGCCAGCCTCGCTGGCCGGGTGCTTCATCCCGTCCTGCGACTGCTGCATCGCCGCCAGCTGCTCCTTGGCGCGGCGCGTCACGTGCGAGCGCGCATGCTTGCGCAGATGGTCTTTCCTGTAAAAGCCCTTACCACATTCAGTACACACTTCGGTCTTCTGGCCCGAGTGTATAACGAAATGCAGATTGAGGTGTTCTTTTCGCTTGAAGCCCTTCATGCACACGCTGCACACGAACGGCCGCTCCGGGTTGTGGCCGAGCTTGTGCCGCTCGAGGTGCTCCTTGCGCTTGAGGCCGGCGCCGCAGATGTCGCAGATGAAGCGCCGCTCGATCTTGTGTCCGACGAGGTGCTGCTCGAGCAGCTCCTTCTCCGGGTAGGCCATGTGGCATTCGGGACAGCAGAAGAGCGTGGTGCCGTCGAGCGCGGTCGCGATATGCACCTGGCCGGGCTTCGGCTTCTTCGGCTTGGGCGGCTTCTTCTTGTACTTCTTCTTCTTCTTCTTGCTGTTCTTGTCGGCGCCCTCTTCGGCGTGCTCCTCGCCGGCGTTGGCGCCGGTCGCGCCGACCGTCAGCTCGTCGGTCTCTTGCATCACGTACTCCTCGGTGTGGATCGCCTCCTGGCCCTCGACGACGCTCACCGTGTCGATGACGTCTTCGTCGGCGATTTGCTCGCGCTTGATGTCCGTGTTGAATTTGAGGAACTGCGTCAGGCCCTGCGCATGGATGCGCTGCAGATACTCCTGCACGCTTGTGCTCGTCGTCTGAATGTAATTGCCGGCTATCGTCGTCATCGTCGCGCCATCTCCGTCCACCTGCTGGTCCTCGTCCTTCACCTCCGTCTTGATAATACTGACGGGCGTCACCTGGAGCTCCTTCTTCTCCTCCGCCGTCTGGATGCCCTGCTGTTGCAGCATCTGGATGTCGGCCGGCTGAAGGGCAGCCACCACAGTCATTCCTTCGGGTAAATTTTGCCCGTCCACCTGGTGGAAACGTTACGATTAGCTTTGATTCGTTCGGGTGCGGCCCAACAAGACAGGATTGATACTTACGATTTGTATGCCTTCTTGGTTCGAGTTGTACGCGACGGTCAGCACGGTGGCGCCTTGTCCGAACGTATGGATGGGTATCTGGGAGATTTGATACTTGGGCGAGGCGGCCGAGCTCGTCGCCGGCGACGCCGTCATCGTCGTGATCGGCGTCACGGGGTTGACGACCTGGATCTGCACCGTCTGCTGCGGGTCGCCCGGTTTGGCGCCGGGCATGGTGATGGGCAGCGTGATCACGGTCTGCGTCGGCTGCGCGTTTTGCGCGGGCGCTGCCTGCGCGAACGTCGTGTCGATGGGTCGGATGTAGTGGACACCGTTCTCGCCGCCTTGCAGCACCCCCACGACCTGCCCGTTGGCGGTGGTGACATTCTGGGTCAGCTTGCCCGAGAACTGCGTCGTCACAGGCATCGCCGAGATCGGCACGCCCACCCCGAAAGGTGAGAAGTTCATTTCAGCTTCGTTAATCTACAATGCAAACAAACACCAAACTTAAGTCAAACGGCCATACCCATACACCACCTGGTGCTTCGGATGATCAAACATAGCGGGACCACATCAACGACCATTTACCTGGTTATGCATTAGGTTGTTACTTAAGCTACACACGACAACAAGACGATATCAACAAAAATAATCACAGCTGAGTTTCTCTTCCAGAAGTGCGCCCGTCCCGCTCACGGACGCATCGCGTGCTTGCGCATCGAATCAGCGGAGCCCTAGATAAGGGCGGGAGCACGGGCGGTCGCGAGCCGCCACCGTTGACCCTCGCCGGACGTTTCGCACGCGCGTCCTTGGCGATACCCCCGGACTTCACGCCTAGCGGGGATGCAAATTCGCCGCCACGAAGAAGAGGAGAGTGGAGCGCGCTGCGATTGCGAACGGCGAACTAACATAACGGTGCGAAGTGGAAGCAGCGCGCGCGATGGTAGAGAGTGTGCGGCTGCGGCGAGTGCTGCAGGTAACGATTGGAAAGTGGGGCTCTCTCGCGCGCGCCTCTCTGATGGTACCCGTCGACGAGGCACGCACCACGTGATCGCGCCAGGCGCCGCGGCCAGCCATGCATACCATCCACTACCTCCGTCTGCATCTGGCGCGCGGCCTCAGAGAAGGAGCACCGAGGGGCGCAGAGGGGCGCCGAAGAGAAATCTAACTGTGCTAGGCCGATGGGTACGCTGTGTACGCGCCATCATCGCCGTGAGGATGGCGTCCTTGTCGGACACGCTCCGCTCCACGGCCCGCATCGGAGCGAGACCAGCAGCAGCGGCAGAGAGAAATCCGCTGCTCGGTTCGTTCATGTGTTGGCGCATTGGTAGAAGGACCCATTTACCTACTTTAACCTACTTTCACCTAGGCGACTACTGCGTGGAGTGTACGTGGTGTCGACGATCTAAGCGTCGGCTTCGACGCTACACCGTCGTCGCTTCGCTGCGAACCAAGTAATCATGCTAATGGTATCTCATTGCGGGTATGCCACTCGCCTATCGAGCCGGATTGGTACACCGCGACGCAAGAAACGATGCGAAAATGAAAGCGCTCCATTCCATATTCGCCGGATCAGCCGGCCGATTCGCGAATGTCGGCATCGGAATGTTTTCTCTCATGAGCGTCAAAGATTTCTGAAGCAAATTGCGGACAAGAGAACCGCAATCTTGCCGAAATGTATCGTCGGCGTACAGTTATGTTATTATGCAGTGGGCAACACGCAAAACAACAACAGTACGTCGCGCGCGCGCGGCTCAAACAGGTTCTTTGTCGCGTTTTACAGATGGCGGAATTACTCAATTACCGTTAGGTTCGCTCGGTTGCGTTGATTTCTGTAGCGAACGCGCAACCGGCACAATGAACGATGGCAAACAATAGGCGCGTTTTCATTTTTGACTCGATTTCAAAATGGCGGCTCAATAGCGTCAGTGCAACGCATGAATTGGCGTTTGATTTTTCGGGTAGTGATATTTCTACCAGGAAGCAGCAACATACAGCTACAGCTTTAATAGAAACCTTTTGAAACATTTGATTTGAATCATCGCGATACAGCGTTTCGAAAATCAGCAGGAAGCGAGTGTCGTGGCGGATCGTTTAGTTCTCAGATGAATTACTCATGCATGAACATCAATACTGAATAAAAAAACAAAGCGCATGCATTAATGATCTCTGTAATCTGAGATCAATTATCAATGACGTTTCTGATCGAGCTGTAGCAAGGCGAATGCCTCCAGAAATCAGTGCTGACTCTCGGATTGTGAATGAAGCCACACATCACGCTTCCTCGCCAGATCACAACGCAACGGCTGCGAGCTTGTAGTACGATATCTCGGACAAGTTGACTGCTGCTGCTGCTTCGCGTGGCCGAAGCGGTAACGTGGGCACGTTGAACGCGCTGCCGTCGAAGAGGGGTGAATAAACTCTAGGTGCACGGCTCGTGCAGGTACTGCCAACGTACCCAGCCCGTTGCGAACGTTCCATGAAGCGCGCGCTCCGCACACGATGCCTCGGTAGGTAGGAAGCGCTCCCAAAGAGTCGCCCCGGCAGCAACAGTCGCTGCTCACGGCGTGACATTCCCTCTTCCGCGGACTAAAACAATATTTCAAAGAATGAGTGGCATGGCAGATGGACGTACGCTGCGTTCGTACGATATGCTTGCCGTTGGGGATGGCAGAGGAAATTGCCTCCGAGCACGATGTGCAGCTGTCTTTTCCCAATAAAAAAACGCGTTTGAAATGCGTCGAAGCCGATAAGTTCGCTTAAGTAATCCACAATGCAGGGCCGTCATTACAATCGTATCCATTCCTCGAACCGCATTAGTCGTCGAATGTCTCGGCTAATGACAACGATACCGGATAACCCAAGGTTTAATCCGCATTGTTGGATGGGTGGTCGGCCGGCACAAAGGTTTGCAGGTAGCAACGAACGAGCTCGTGGGTTTTCCGTAATTGCACCGAGAGCGTACTTGAATGGTAAATATGTATGCTAATCCATTAGCGCGCCCATGTCGACATGCACAATGCTCGGCTCTGTGCGTCGAGCACGCTCCCGATGAACATTGTACTCGCTGTTGCATACTCTCGCTCTCGATGAACGCATTGATGATGTGGCACGCCATGGCCGGCCATCGTCGTCGAAACGTGCACTAGGTGATCGCCCAAAATGCGCAGCGAACGCCGCAACGCATATGGCCCGCCTCGGCGACGCATCACACACAATATGCAGGGCCAGATCACAGCTCGAAATATGTCAGCCGAAAATCGGGCGGCCGCCATGGCGGGCCGTGCGAACGTCAAAATTCGCATCGGAGTCGAGCGGATGGCCGGCCGCAGTGTGGGCCTTTTGCTCCGCGCGGCGGCGACGGGCGATGCGACATTCCGCCTCGGACGGGATGCGTCGGGCCTGACCTTGGGGCGCACTGCGCTATATGGCACGCGACAAACCTAGTGGACATTAGGCAAAGGCGTATCTCGCCGACGATGACGTCGTGCTCGGTACGTGGTGGAAGGGAAGTGGTGGTCGTGGTGGTGGTTTTTCGGAAGATTGTGGGGATGAATATATCCTACCAGAATACACTAGCGAGCACCCCTTCCACAATTTCTACAACCAGAGCGACGAAGCTCCCTACCCTAAAACACCCGCGACCCGCGAAAAGATACGAGAAAACCGTCTGGATCGGACGCGACTCGGCCCTTATCACCTGCACGCTCCACGTACGCCCGCCGCTAATCACGGCGCAACGCTGGTGCACTTACCCGCTCGGCGAAGAGCTTCTTTTCCTCCCTGGAAGATCGGCACGGCGTCGCACACGGTGGCACATACACCTCACAGATATAAACGTTTAATGTCGGTGGCAAACGCACAATAGCTTAGACGTACACAACGCCTGTTAGCGCTGGGATTAGTTTGGTTCCCAAGGTCTGTCTGGTTACTTCACCAGGCGACGCGCTCGTCGCGCGCTCACAGTTGGCAGCGCTGTGCGCGCGCCAAATTCAAATGCGCATGCCTCACGTTGCCAAATTACTCATTTCTGGATTTCTCCGAAATTGTTTCTCATTATAAAAACATCTTCACTACTTTTGGAAATCACTCATCATTTGAAATTTAATGATAAACGAATATCAAGGCTTGGCAAAGTGTTTCCACTGAAAATTAATTACTTCTTTATTAATTAAATACCTTGAGCATTTACAAGTAATGATCACAAATATGTTGCTTCATTCTACACTAGCCTAGTATAATAAGCATATTAAAATTAAGTTTGAACTATAATTTCTATAAAATCTTTCAATTTCACTGCACACTGATTTTACAGCATTCATCATATTACGAACTACTTAATTACTACTGTATCATTGCAGATATCTGCTGGCTCCTAGTTGAAATAATAATATAAAAAAAGGTAAATCAATTATTAGGATTAGATTTACAGTATCTGATTCTCATTGATATCATCAAATAAATATAATCAAAAAATGCTTGGCAAATGCAAGCCTCCTTCATAAAAAATACAATAGATTCACTTGCCCTTAATTAATTACTATGCCGCTGCTGGCGAGCGATATACATTTCATATAAAAGCTTATTACTGTTATAGTAGAATGGATTTTCGGTTTCATTCAGTTCAGGATTGTAGGGGCCAAGTGACATGCTGGAATTCCAATCATCCTGCACGGAGAGCGGCGGCGAGTCCGGAAGGCTGGTGCCGGCTGGCAGAAATGGTGGTCCAGGACCCCACTCTGTGTTGAGCATGTTCACCAACTGCTGTGAGTTCTTCTGCTGCTCAAGCAGCATGTTGGAGTGAATGTGTAGATTGTTGATTCTCTTCGACAATGGCATAAATTCAATCTCATCCTCCTGGCTGCTCCTGCCACGCTTCCTAAAAGTCATCACTTATTATGGCACATGAACACAACTGACATACATGGTGCAACACAGACTTCGCCCAAATACTGTTCATGTGTTTACCTGTTCGGAGTCATATTGATTTGATAGCCAACTCCTAGATTATACCCAGTGCCATTCCAATAATAAATATTTCGGCTACAGACTGGACGTGTTGCAGGAAGGTGACGATCCCCTCACACACTGAGCTTATAATCTGCAACGTTTCTGTGTCATCGCCTCACTACAGTTCGTTCAGTGCTCACACCAAATTTTGTTCGGCTGTATGCAAACAGTCGCGAATTGATTGAACAGCTATTCTACGGAGAATGCTGAGAATAATCGGGGAGTGACAGCACTGTTAGCCCGACCTGACATATTTCGAATTCTTTCAAAGTCTTTCTTCTTGCGACGAAAAAGGTGCTCGCTGCTCGTAGGGATATGAACGATCAGAAAATGGGGCAGTGAATTGACTTTGACAGCGGAGGAAGGTCGCCATTTTTTCATTACAAGCTTTTTGAATTTTAGTGCTAAATTTGATTTAGTTTTACTCTATTCCAATATTTCGGTTTTCTACGATGTTCTAGGAATGCAATTTGCTCTTTAATGTAGTGAAGTTCAATTACATCGGTAACTAATAATATTCTGCACGTTTTTAATACTGTGTGATTCATTCTGTATGTGCATATCGGCAAAAATTCCAAAAATGTGCCGCCAAATTTGAGAAATTTCTATAAATCTATATAATCTATATGGCCATCAGTTTCTTCGTGTGCCGCCAAATTTTTGAAAACGTTAAAACTGTGCCGCAACAAAAACAAGGATGAGAACCACTGCTGTAGACCTTGTCGGCCATGTTTCTTTTTTTGGCTAGTTGATTGTAGCCATCCACATATCTCTTCTCTGCTAGACTGAAATCTGAATCTGTTAGTTTTGATTTGCACTTAATCTTGTTTAATAATATAATTCCAGAAGTTTCTGGAAGTTCTGTTAAAGTCTTCACGACAACTTGGAGGACCTGGAAGCAACCCCCACTGCATTGTCCTATAAGTGCATGTATATGAACATGAAGTGAACAACCAATGGTGCGAGCCCTTGCAATAGTACTAATGGTATTACATAACTCATTCATTGCTATAATTGTAATTAATGTAATATTTCAGTGTTGTGTATTGTTGTTTCAGTGTTATGCTCTTCCCTACATATTTGAAGAATTAGAACAGCAATGGAAAAGTAAAATGATGGAAGCTCCTGCATGGTATTGTATTAATAAGTCATTCTTATAAACACAATGGTATTGTATAATCAATTTAACTCCGATATACCCGTCCCAAGCCGCTGGCCTTATCATGTAAGAGATAAGGAAGGAGGAGGATTCGAGGAGTAACACCTCATTAAAAAACAGAGTTCAACTGGCTCCAGTTGATAGCACTCTGTAAGGGCTCCTGGTCCGGGATTTCAGGACTTATACAAGCAGCAGTTGTTACTAAAGACTCAATGTAAGTTATATCAATAATGTTTTCAGGTAATGCATAACTAACAATGCTGCTTCTTCTTTTACAGGCATGCAATTTGCTGCTGAAAGATAAGTCAATCGCCAATTGCCATTATCAAGATTATAGGGTCTTCAGTATCATTCAACTTCAAAGTAAGTTAATTTTTAAATAAAATTGAAGTTTTGCATAAGATAAATTAATTAATTATATTAGTAGAATAGAAAGTACTTATCTTAGTTTTAATTGAGGGCAAACTTTGTATTTTCCTTCGACGTATTTACCATTAAATTC
>JARJDZ010002013.1:0-11755 GCA_030264555.1 Aleochara sp. GC000083 | reverse complement strand
TTTCAGATCTCTGGAACTAATGGACCGATTTGGATGATTCAAAGGGCATTTACCATATTTTGACGAAAAAATAACATTGATCATGGTCCCGAATCTCTACGGAATTCAGAAATACCCGAACATAAAAAATGAGGCCTTAAAAATGAAAAATTTTCGCTTTTTTTCGCTCTTTTAACTGCGTATAACTTTTAAACCATTACACCAATCAAACTAAAGTTAGAATCAAATTGTAGGTCTTGATGAGCACTTTCCAAAAATGTATGGGTTCATGCCTTTTTGGTCATGGGGAGAACAGAAATCGCATTAGAAGGAAAAACTTGAAAAAAAAGTTTGTAGCGCGAAAAACGATATGAAATTCTTAAAATCGCTCGGATTTTCGTAAATTTTCAGATCTCAGGAACTAATAGATCGATTTGGATGATTGAAACGGTATTTACCATATTTTGACGAAAAAATAACATTGGTAATGGTCCCGAATCCGTGTGGGGTTCAGAAATACCCGAACCTGAAAAATGGAGTCCTAAAAGTGCAAAATTTTCGCTTTTTTTCGCTCTTTTAACTACGTAACTTTTTTTTCCTCAAATCAATATCACGAAATAGCATACTATTTACTATCCCAAACTCAATTATTTGGACTAGAGCTGCATTAAATGAGATGTTATTACCTCATTGGTACACATCTGATACCGAAGAGATTCGAACGCAGAGAAAAGAAGTTGCAATGTACATGCATACATGTTGTAGGTCAACCCATACAAGAAATTAACTTTCGATTAATTAATTACAGGTTACAAGCCGCTCGATGGCCGCAACCAACATCGATATAGTTGTAGATGTATCGATTTGAATAGGTTCGCCTATTCGATTATCACTTCGTGCCTGTCTCGAACGCGAGCAATAACTAAATAATGAAAAGATAAATCATCTGAACCGCTGCTCCAAATGGCTCAAAGTGTTGCCTCAACCCTCGAGCGATCGATTTGTAAAACGAATTGTTATTTAATTGCGTTTTGTTCGTTCAGCGGCTCGCTGTTTTCTCTCCGGCAGCGTTTTACACTCTTTAGCCATTCGTTAACTTGCCACGACGTAGAATTGTAGAGAATATTCACAGAAGACAAGAGTTTACACAAATTAGACTTGCATGCTTACACGAAGCGATTAAATTTGAGTTTAATAATGCATCATAAACGTTTGCTTAGTGAGTTCATTAGAGAACTCTGAAGAAAAAGACCATTTTTTCGAGTTAGGTCAGGTACGAACATTGAGTGTACTCAATGGTAACTGTAAATTTAGCGAAATAAAAATAAAAAGTGTTGGATGAAATGGAATTTAGAAAAAGTTGCATAATGGGAAAATATGCGAAATTAATAACTCATTGTTACTGGGAAAAGCATAAGAAGTGTGGGAAATGTTCTTGTTCTAGAATATTTTAATTAAATTCCCCAAGAAGTGTCAACAACAACAACAACACGATAATAAACTTATTGGAAACTTTCCTCGAAGCTTTTCGTTTCGCATTTTGTGAGTCAGAGAACATTGAATTCCTTCTACCTGCAAACATAATTAAACAAAATTCTGTGAATTTTAATTAAAGTGCAGGTCACACTGGAATGAAGTGAATCACCCAACAAGAAATTCCAACATTAAAGTAGTGTTTTCATGATATGCGCTTGTAAAACTTTTCTCTTACATCAACCGAACGTGATTTCGCCTGCATTTCTAATATTAGCAAAGTCTATAATCTGCACCGAAGATAAAACCACTTGTCTGCAATGTGTGCCCGATGAAATTCGCAATGGCACGTGCGACAAGCTACGTGACTTGTTGTTTATGTCCTCTACGACGCTTTTTCCGCGCGCATTTCCGAACAACAATTGCATAACTAATGAAGCCTCGCGAGGCGTATGTTATAGCCGGCCGATAGTTTATCACTCCCAATTATATTATTATGAAATTGTATACGCGTATCGTCGTCTGCATCGGTCGACGCGAACAAATAGTGACTAAACTAGTTTCGTTTAAATGGCCATTTGCGCTTCGCGAGTTCAGAGCGTTCAACAAGATGCTGGCGCACTTCTTCGTCGAGAAGAGAACCGTTAGTTGGTTCATGGAGTTCGGGCTCCCGTGCCCGTGGAAAGGTGTGTTTGGTTTGCTGGTTTGGATGCTGCATATTTGTACTTAATGACCGCGCAACTAGAACTTGCTCACTTTTTTTCCAAAGCGGGCATTACATATTTCCAACGAGTACATGAAAAATTTCGCATTAACTATCACCATAGCGATAACCTGGAAAACTCGTGGAGTAAAATATTTTATTGAAAATGATACTTTCTAATTGAAAAGCTGAAGAGTTTATTTTATAGTTTCAATTAAACTTTGAAAGTCTGTCGGTCGCAATGCGGGTAATTGTGGTGAAAATATGAAAAACTTTTGGGTTATCTCCAGCTTCGAGTTCCTCAATTACCGCAACAAATTTTATATTACGGTTTTTTTTTCATTAGTGTCGACTTTGATTAAATTCATACTTTCTATATACACTCAACTTTGTTATCAGTTGGTCACAATCACTTTCTATTAGTTTTACAACCATTCCTCATATTCTATTATCGATCTATCTGTGAAATTTTATTTGTTTTATATGTCCGCTATAAACGAGTAAATCAATTTATTAGACAAAAATTCCACGCGAAAAGTTGCACGAAAGTTCACAACTAAGTAGTCCATAGTAGGAAATTGCTAGTTTTTGATTTCAGCGGGGAAAAGTTCAGATACTCTCAGGAAATCGAGAAGTTTGTTTGCCATCCAATACTCCCTAAAGATTCCAAGACGTAAACGTAAACTTTGAAATTAAGTTTTATTTGATCGAATCCTGATCTGAATATCAAACTTTGAGGCCATAAAAAATGAGCTGAAATGGAGCCAATTTAAAATTGAAATAGTGTTCCATTCCGGATGATATCTCGACGTTTTTAGGTGAGTGTGTATTTAATTTAATGTTGGGTGAAATTTAAAACCCAGGTGTGCGATACCCGTATGAGTGGATAACTGTTTTAATCTCGTGTTTTGTCTCTGGCCTCAAAGTCGAGCTTCTTTGCTTGAGTGTGTACTCTAATTCTAACTGTAACTTTGTTTTAGCGAAATGCCATCCGTGGTACTATGTATAATCCGGAGTGGATAACAAATCAAATTTCTGGATTTTGCAAATGTAGGACTGAATTTATGGCCAGCGGACTTAAAAGTCTTTTCAGGTACAAAATAAAGTAACATAAACAATGTTGTTGGAGGAAAATATTCAGGTGTGAACTTAAAAGCTTTCAAGTTTCTAACAACAAAAATAGTAACATTATTTTTTGAGAGACTAAAGATAGGAAATTAAATTTAAGGACAAATCTCGATAAAAGTTATCTCTTGACTTCATTCTTAATTATTTTTTAGAATAAACTTCTGGATTCAATCAGAAGATAAATATCTCAAAAAGGATAATAAAATCCAATGTTGGAAATGTCATAATTACAATTAAATCATAACAGATTTTAGGAATAATTTAATTGATCATTTGATACTATGAATTAAATAAAAGAAAAACTTTCAAAAAAGTTTTCATTATTATTAATTATTCGACCCAATCATGTAAATTATAGTTTATATAATGAAATTTGAGACAATGAGACAAAATCAAAAATAAAACATGCAACATTTTTGGTTGCTTCATCGACTTTCGCTTTCATCAATTTACAACCTTTTTGTAAACAGCTACTACATATTCATGAAGGCTATTATTATTGTTATTAAATGCATAATAGTTTAGCCTCGTGTCAATCGACACTTTCCTGCTTCCTACTCATCAATTCACTTTTGCAAATTACACCTTTTAATTCCTAACCATTCAATTACAATTACAATTACAACTTTATTGTTAGCTCAACTTTTTACCAGCTTTATAATACTTTAAAAGTAATTTAACTACAACTCTTTGAAAGCCTAGAAAACACCTTGTACAAAATTCATACTGTAAATATATATAATAATTAGAGATTGTTCTTTGGAGTGGTTGCTGCATTTCCACGTGAAATTTGTTTTTACACATTCAGAAACACAATCGGAACGAAGCTGAATCACGCCATGTTAACAACATTGACGTATTCCGTGCTTAATTTGCTTCTTTAATCATTCCGCCTCGTGCCCATAATACATATTGGTATAAAGGTACAAACGCCCACATTAGCTTAATCTAAATCTGATTCAAGAATCTTAAAATACAGCTTCGAGAGCATTTAGAGAGCTCTTGCATGCCAACCGAGCATACACCTTCTACCTGGAAGGCATATAATTTATGAAATACAATAATATATAAATTATAACTAATAAATAAGCTTGAAATTAAATAAATTCAAATGAATGCATAATTAATTCGATTCAATTGCTGTCCGATTATTTGACCGTTCAAATATCCTCCGAGAAATTCCTTTTTACGTTCGTGGTTTCCTATTTCGCCTGATGCTGTCAACTTGTTATAGTTCTAGAGTCTAGAGGAATTATAGAAAAGCCAACCAGCGGATAAATTATGGACACAAAAATCAATTTCGCCTTGTTTGCTTGTTGTTGGCCGTTGTCAGTGCCCACGCATTCGGCCGATTTCGCATCAATCAACATAATTTAATCGGTTTATAATTTCGTGCTGTTAAATTTGTATCAGAGACCTTTTAAATATACAGTATGATAAGCTACCGGACTTCATAATTGGCCGTTATCCTCCTTGATGGCTGAATTATTGCCAACACACTGTATCGAATCTTCGGGATAAAAACGAAAGTGCTAATTTTATGGCAGAAAATTATGTTCTTGCAAATTTGGCAACAATAGCATAACATGTTACCAATCGTTCTGATGTTTTGCATGCGCAACGTCGAAAGAATTAATGTTAATATTCTCAAAAATCCCATCATGCATATGGCGAATTTCATGGATAATTTGCCATTTTGCGATCGACGTAACTATCCGATTATAATGGTGTGATGTCCGCTTTGCAAGATTTATTTATTGGCATCATCGGACTTGACAGAAATGTGGCCTTCAAGCAACTCGTCCGTATTTGGCGTGCAGCAAGTGTCAGTTTCTAAATTGATTGCCAAAGAGATCACAAAAAAAAGAAGCAAAAACAATTGGAATAAAAGTTGAACGAAATAATAAATGTGGTTATTTTTCAGTTCAGAGTGCAATTTATCTTGAATTCCTTAATAACAGATAATTCCATAATTTTAAAGCATCTTAGGATTACGTTTTGGTTGCTGACTTGTAAACATTTTTATTGCCTTTGTTATTCAGTCAGCTCGTGAGTTATTTATGAGTCCCGAACGAGAAGAATATGTTATTTAACGCACATGAGAAGATGTTATTATCATGCGAGCCACCCAGAGATTTATTAGCAACGCCAAAAAACGACACGAAGATATCGCACAAAAAACACAGACGATGAAAGTGACTTCTTGAGCTCAACATCAAGTTTGGACAGGAAGAAGGAGTTGGAACACACAGCGCGCGACTAGGAAGTGATAAAAGCACAAGGCCATTGTAATTAATAATGCAAACGTATGAAAAACTACGAAATGGAAATTGATAGTTCGCATGATGTAAGGCAATCAAACTGATTGGAGTAATCAACTCGAAAAGTTGCACGTGCTGCCTCTTCAACGCGTTCGTAATTAATCCCGGCCGCAAAGAAAACGCGCCTCTTCGGGTTATAAATTATAAGCCGTATCTATGGACAAATATCAATTTGGCATAAAAGAAGTTAATTAATTACACCGCATATCAAAATGACTTCGTAGATTGCGCATATTTTTTTTCCAACATGCTGCGATTTTCCATGCCAACTCGCACTTACTATTCATTAATTCCAATTACGTACGGACTTTTTGTGCGTTTCATCGAATTTCTATTAGCATTGCTCCCATTCCACAGGATAATCATTAATCATCTGCGAAAACGCATTCCAGTGCGTCGCATACAGGAATTTTGCAAAGAAAATCAATGTTTCCAAAAGGTAATGATTGGAAAATTTCATTGACATTTCACATTTGGCCTTGAATTTCAAAGGATAAAATCGTAAATTTTCACTTTCTAATGAAATAATAAGCAGCCATTAAGACGTGTAAAGTTCAACACGGTAGTTTTAAACAATTAGCAAATGTACAACATTACACCAAGTTGGTGTTTATCTGATTCAATGTAAACATACTTTGTGTATTGAGTGGGATAAAGAGTAATTGGAAGCATTTAGATTCCTCTCAGATATTACCTGTGAACATATTTGTTGATATAAAATATTTAATTTACGGTGGAATTATGTAAATGTCACTCGGTGTTGATGTGGAATTAAAGGAGAAAAAACAGTAAATTGACGATCGAGGTAATTAAGTAATTAAGCCAATGAAGCATCGTACTGTGAAATAATTGCAAATATCTGTACGGAAATCAATTAAAATCTGATTTGTATAATTATTATGTTCGGGAAGTGAAAATCAATTTCCTTGACTTTTCAGTGGCTTAATTATTAATTAACAAATTTGTTCGATGCATCTGCATGAGGAGGAAAACAAATATTATGCAATAACCAGCAGATGTATTGATTCATAGCAGAATTATTTTCAATTAAATTCATGATTTATGCGCTTGCAATTAAAATTGTAATTTAATTGGATTTAATTAGCAAATATAAATATTTCTCTAGAATGTTATTTCTGAAATGTTAAATTTAAATGCGTAGGAATTACAAATGATACAGAAATCAATTAAAATTTAAGTTTATCCCAATACAATGCCAAAAAACAGCATTTGTTTAAAAGTAATTCCAGTACAACTAATGTTAAAAAGTACAAAAAGTCTCTGAAATTTTGTATTGTAAAATTGTAAATAAATAGGCAAAACTTTTTGGCGTTTTGGATGAACAACATTCATTTGAATGTAATTCCAGTACCAATAAAGTCAAAAGTATAAAAGTTTTTGATATATTCTAATTTTACTGAAATAATGAGCCAACACATTTGAAACTATGATTTGTCAGAATGAAAACTTTGTTGTAAAATTAAAACTAAAAAAAGCAAAACTATTTTTGGCTTTGCACATGAAAAGAATCTCTTTGAAATAAATTGATCAAATATTAAGAAATTGCAACGTTTTTTGACATTTATGCAATTCCAGATCAAAAAAAATCAAAAGTAGAAAAAGTCTTTAAACTAATCCGATATCATCTGGATAATGAACCAAAACTGACATTAAACCCCCAAAACTTTTTGACTTTTTGCTTCAAAGGAAACTCTTTAAATGGATCAAAAATTAAGATTTTGCAACGTTTTTGACATTTATTAGACTGTAATTTCAAGACAAAGAATGAAAATTCTTGAAAAACTGATATCATCTAAATGTAAAAATTGTATTGTAAAAATGAAAACAAAACCGCAAATATTTTGCGAATTTTTACATAAAAGGAAAGAAACTCTTTGAAAGAAATGGATCAACATTTAGGATATTGCAACATTTTGTCATTTGTCTGAAAGTAATGATGAGTTAAATCTTAAAATTATGATTTTTTGTGCTTAAACTTTGTATTTTAAAAGTACCAAACTTTTTTGTCTTTCTAAATGACATTCTGCTCTTTGAATGTTATTTAAAAATCATTAACAATAAATCAAATGGATCAACAACTAAAAGAACTAACGAACAAGAGAAGTAAGGTACAAATATCACACATACAAATGAAGAAAAAGCACACCTAAAAGCTCGAGCTGGGTTTTACGTATTGCTCGCTCTTCTATTGTATTCCGCAGACACAACAACAAGAAATGCAGACGAAATTCTAAAAATAGTCTGGATGAATATGAACGTTAGTGTTTGCTCGTTTCTGGTTGTTGCTACGCGTCGAACTTGCAGCCGACCGATGAACGCTCGTTAGTCATCCGAAATGCGCAATATTAGTACATCTTAAACTTAAAATCGTTTCGACGCATCCCCCTGCCCTCGAACCAACTTCGTCCGAGTTCACAAAAACGCACTGCATTCGTCGTCCAAACGTAGCACGAGCCGGACTGCATCCAGAATGCACGGACAAACCGCCCAGTAACAACGGATTTCTTGTTTCAACGGTTTTTTGTTTTCGGTTTAAGTTCTTGCAGTAATACTAACATTTCGTAAGATTTTCTTTTACTTTTCTTTTCTTAACATATACTAACTTTCTTTCAGGATAACTAACATGTATCTCTCTCTTCGAATGTTTGCAGGAACGTTTCCAGGATGATTCATGAAGGAATCCAAAGGAAACGGTTTAAAAAGTATGTTTTTTCATGTCTATGTTTATGCGACAGCGAATTTTCATGAAATTTTTTCTTTTCTTTGCAGATTTGTGTCCGATTGTTTCGTTGTTCGTTTAAAATCGCGGTCGAACTTTCGGTAATTGATGGAAGTTCTTCAAAAGTGCGTTAGTATCGCGTTTGTATCACGTTAGTATCGCGTTTTTGTCGCGAAAGTGGACGCTAAAAGTTGTTCAAAAGTTGTGTGTGTTAATGACTAATGACAGATACAATGTAGTGAAATTATGGAACCAGGAAAAAGTGCAATTGGACACTCGGAAATGATCGTCGAAGACTGCGCAAAGTGAGTACAATTTTTACATATTTTCTTGTAAATTTCCGCGGTGGAAGATTCCTCATAAAGGAAATTATGTATGGCATTATTTTTTTTATTGATACAAAGTATCATCAACTGTAATTGAAGTCAGGACGCTTATTTTAAAAAGTCCAAACTGGAAATCCGCGAAATTTATAAAAGAACTTTTCGATTTTTTGGATTAAAACGCGAACATCACGTCATATAAACGCGGATTTTTATCGCTAATTAATTATCGGTTGGCAATTGAAACCGAAATTGTACGATATTTTATTGGTTTATTGTTAATGTAGGTCAAGGTCCTGTTAGGATTCTTGTACCTTAAATCACGTTTGAATGCTTTTGGAAACAAGGTTTTTTATGACGGCATTATGCGCTTTTTGAATGGAATAATTTTTACGAAGCTGTTCCTCATTTTCACTTGAATTGAAACAGCTGACATGAAATGATTTAGTGACCCAATTTTGTATGATGAATATAGGTCAATGACTTTAGAAATTCTACAATTCAAAAGGGAAATTTTATTTGTAATTTGTTACGTTTATTTATTATCAACGTTTCAAATTATTTCTAATAACAACGGCATTCAATTTTTGGAAACTTGTTTCCGTATTAATTAAACAGCTGATCTGAAATAATTCTTCAGTGTTAATGTAGGTCAAGGTCCAGAAAAGCCTGTTGCTTCTCAACTTGAATACATTCAAGTTATATTATCAGAATTTCGGCTTTGAATTTTCGACTTACACTTTTCAAACAAATGCGCTTAATTTGGAATAAATTAATATCATTCTACGATATTAAAATAGGTCAAGGTTGATGTAATTAAAATTGAATTTGTATTGAAGTTCGGAACTTTCAGAGACTGCAAATAATTTTGTAGTTTTTTATGTGCAAATTTAATAAAATGGTTATCAAAAATTAATTATGAAATTTTCCTGAATAATTTAGAGAAAGGAATTCTTCAATTCTTTTCTAAAAAGATTTTAATTGCCTGTGAAAATTTGTGTACTTTTTTCTTCAATTACATCCACAAACTAATTAGGAAATATTTTTTAGTTTTTACAATTTCTGCAATTTCTAAGCAATTTCAGCAATTTTTTTGCATTTTTCGCGCTGTATTCTGAAATAATTTATATCAACAACCAATATTAATTCTTGTGAAACGTACTGAGACTAGCAACATACTAAACAAATTGGTAATCAAATTATATTTTGTAATTATTCATGTAACGCTTATATCATTTCCACATCCTCTCAGGATCGATGTTAATGTTTATGTTAAACACATTTGTAAATTTTACGAGTTTTCTAATTGAACGTTCTCGTTTAACTCAACACGACTAAAACTTAATTAATCAACAACTCTGCTTATTGACTGATATTAGTAATTTTCTTGGCTGCTACCGTTTGTGCCAGTAACTCATATTCAATATATTATGTTTATAAATAAGACCTACATTTACCAAATTAGCTTCTTGCTTAATTTTAATTTGCTTTAATTTATTTCTCAATTTTCATACCAATAACAAATTAATTTTCTGATTGTGATTTATTAACAATCCAGTTTCCTATTTGTTCTCATGCTTCACATATTATCATATTAACTAATTACAAAATAAAAATTTCCATTCATTGAATGAATATCAAGTGGAATGAACCGAAGTTTTGCAACAACAATTGTGAATAGCCCACAAATTAAGACATCTCAATCACAAATTTTGCTCATTCATTTATGAATATGTATCTGCATACATATTTGATTTTCGCGAATAATCGCAATGCAAACCTGAAAGGTGACTTGTTTGCTGATCGCTGGTCGCTTGCTCGTACAAGAATGGTGTTGGTGCTGGTCGGCTGCATTTCACCGCTCTTAATTAATTAATTATCGACAAATCGTGCACGACGTGCCGTGTCGCGCTGGATTACGTGATGCGCGTGTCGCAACGATTTATGTCTCTTCGATAGCAATAGCAGCAATTCCAATGCGAATGCGTCCACTCATTCAGCTCGCGCGTTCATAAGATATCTACCACATTGCTCGCTGACTCGCTGGCTGGTCGTTGGTTGCTCAGAGCTCCCGAAGAGATAGATGGACGTTTATATCAACGTGCTGTCTCTTCCGTTTAAAATGCGACCGATTACGAACTGCCACCCAAATTGATGATCATTTAAATATTTAAACAATCAATTATTAAAATTTTACACATGGTTGACCTCAAAGGAGGATCAAATGTCCTCATTTGTAATTTATATTTGTTATATCATTCCAAATCATACAAAATATTTATTTTTGTTAAATCAATAATTTTTATCAACTTTTTTCGCTTTTTTCGCTCTTTTAATTGCGTATAACTTTTAAACGGTTGGACCAAATAAACCAAACTCAGAACCAAATTGTAGGTCTTGTTGAGCACTTTTCAAAAAACTATGGGTTTATGCCCTTTTGGCCATGGGAAGAGCGGAAATCCCGTTCGAAGAAAAAAATTGAAAAAAAAGGTTTGTAGCGAAAAAACGATAGGAAATTCTTAAAATCGCTCAAGTTTGCAAAAATTTTCATATCTCCGAAACTAATTGACCGATTTGGCTGATTCAAAGGGCATTTAACATATTTTAACGAAAAAATAACATTGGTCATGGTCCCGAAATTCTGCGGGATTCGGAAATATCCGAACTTAAAAAATGGGACCCAAAAAATACAAAATTTTCGCTTTTTTTCGCTCTTTTAAATGCGTATAACTTTTAAACACTTGGAACAATGAAACTGAACTTGGAACCAAATTGTAAGTCTTGATGAGCACTTTCCAAAAATCTATGGGTTAATGCCCTTTTGGTAATGGGGAGACGAGAAATCGCATTCGAAGAAAAAAATTGAAAAAAAAGTTGGTAGCGAAAAAAACGATAGGAAATTCTTAAAATCGCTCGAGTTTGCAAAAATTTTCATATCTCCGAAACTAATTGACCGATTTGGTTGATTTAAAGGGCTTTTAACATATTTTGACGAAAAAATAACATTGGTCTTGGTCCCGAAACTCTGCGGGATTCGGAAATATCCGAACATAAAAAATGGGACCCAAAAAATGCAAAATTTTCGCTT
>JARJDZ010002012.1:0-13315 GCA_030264555.1 Aleochara sp. GC000083 | reverse complement strand
ATATTTTTTTAAATATTTTTCTCACAATCTACTACCATCCTTACATCAACAAAATAACTTACAAGAGAAAAATAAGTTAAATTCAAATTCGCCAAAAAAAGGGACATATCGCCTTAAACGATTGCAAATAATTTTGTAAAAGGTACTGTCGTTATCTACTAACTACTTATTACATGTATAACCATTTAGTTCTGATAATATTTGATTATACTGATTTTATTTATGAGAAATACAATGCGTCTGTGACAGTTTGAAAGTTTGTGTTGTGTGCATTTTTTGTGTCAAACGGGATAAACAGGGAAAAAGTCGAAAATCGACTGCTAATTAATAAAACGCGCACACTTTTCTTCGTTTGATATAAAATAGAAGTGGTTGCAAGTACGGGAAGAAAGAGTTAGAAGTTATGGAATGGAATGTAATGAAATGAGCACCAAACAAATGGCAGAAGTTTCGGTACGAAAAAGTCCCAAAAAGAGCTCTCTTTCTTAATCTAAATACGGGACAGGCCGCTATAAATAAACAATCGAAACAACAAATACAACCCACACGAAATACAAATTGACGGAGTTGTTTTACCCATCTATATCACAGTTTCTAGAGTTAAATATAATCATTTTTGTCATAATCATCATATTTTTGTTCTTTTATCGTCATATTATATGTATATATATATAGATTTAATTTTTGTATAATACTCTTCTTTGTATAAATAAATTTTCTACGTTCAACTATTTGCTCGAAAAATTCTAACATCCAGACAACGATGAATCACGACAGAATTCTTATTAATTTGTTGTTGCTTTGTTTTATAATCTCTCTACATGTTTAACGATTTTATTGATTTTGAAGTTGGGGATGATAATTTAATTGCTTCTCACTTCACGTGAAATGATTTCGAGACAAATGCAAATGGAAAGAGGAAGTTAAGTTTATCACAATTAAATGTACAATACTTCGACGAATTCAGTGTGAAAATTGGTGTATATCGAAGTAGAGACTTGAATGGTTTGAAAAAACCAACGAAAACTTCACCAGAAAGCTAATTATTTTGATTTTGATTTCATTGTGTTTGACGAGCCAGGCGGAAAAGCAGGGGAAATCATGATTGGTCGTTCTTGTTAATTAAATGAGAATGGCACAAACGGAAATGCTTTCAAGTGCAGCGCATAGAATTTCATAGAAATGCAAACTTCGGTGCATGCAATCGCAATCTTGACTCTACTGATATCAACTACAAAGTGCATTATAGAATTCAATCGGCATCGTATTCGCGCGGATCAACGATGCTAATACCTAGCCAACATTAATTAGTTATTATACGATAGAATGGATTTGTTGTTCAAGTCACTTTGTTATTGTTTGTGAATTCATTGCGCTGGTTTGTCGTTGCAACCAAATGGTGTGTTCACTTCTCAGTGCGTTATTAGAAAAATAATTCAATAATTATTGCTCCATATTTCTCTTAGTAAGTAGTTTGGGAACGCGCGCATTATTCGGTTATGTACGAAGATATTACTGATATTTTTGGGCGTTCAGGGAAAGAAGACGTTTTGTGCGATCAAGAGTGGGCAAATTATTGACGAATTGATAAATTAATTCCGAGTCTTGTGCTATTTTACAGGTGCTCTCGCATGCTTATTGGGTTGCCTAGAGTACAGCGTAATTATTGGAAATTAATTAGCTGATGTTTGTGGTGTGTATGTCGCATCAACCTTACAATCTATCACATGTACGTAAAATTTCGTTAACTTGGTCCGATTTTAAAGAGATATACAAATGAATGTTTGGAAAATCTAACCGACTATGTTCAACAACTAGTTTGTCGCCTCCCAAAATCTACGTTCATCATCGTAATATTAAAGTTATTTAAGAGTATAATTACACATCCAATGAGCACCTGCAATCGTTTATCCTAATTATGTACACATTTTGTTTTGTCGCTACGTTTTTGCTTGGTTGTAGTGCATCAATTATCGCTAGTTAATTGAAGTTTAATTGAAGTTTGCTTATATTGACTTTCTCGCGCTCGCCGAACGCACAAACAACATTTGAATCGTAATTAACCTTTTGATATATGCACGTTATCATCCGCCATTTTCCGTATTGCAATCTGCGTCTGGAATTCAAGAGGACTCGTTAGCGCGTGGAGGAGTGAATCAATGATACTTGTTCATATTTTTCCGCAGTCGATGAACTGAAAATGTCTCTTCTTCCGGTGTGGATTCGACAACACGATGCGGGGTGCAATCGTCCGGCTCATCGGACATCGCTGGCGGCGGCCTCCAGCCGACGGCGATGATGCTTCCGCCTCCACGAGCTGGTGCACACGCACAGTCACAGATAGTTCGGCCGGCGGACGCAGCACAAAAGTCCCATATTTTTGTACAAAGAGTTCCTTCGATGCTTATTGGTCCACTGACTTGTGAGGTCCTCAGTCAACGCCACGCTGCGCTCTGCAAATGGCAACCAAACAATATACTCGAATTCGCAGAAAGCGCGCATTATTCGCATTCAGATGCGGTGTGAATTCACGTGTGCGTGCCGCACGTGTATTGTAATGTTTTGCGTGTTCTGAATGGAATTCTGCGATGTGAGAAATGGCGTCGTGGTGCGTCTTTGCTTTTGATTTACGCGTTTATACGCTCGGATTCCTTCACCGCCTCCAACATCATCATCCCTCCAGAATGCTCCCTTCATACTACGCTCGCATTGTTCGCGCGCTAATGTACGCGGCGCGGTTCTGTTGATTTTGGTCAAAATTTACATTGGATTTCCCGCGTTTCAATTCAATTCGGATTAATGCACGATTATCATGTTTATTCTCGAGTATTCACCAGCATCCGCACTGTGGATTTGAATTGAATTTATTGTGTTTTACAGAATAAAAAATGTTTCGTTTCTCGTACGGCACCAGAGGTCGCATCTACAACAAAACTTTCAACATGCAAACAACTCGTCTACATGAGTTGGTGCGCATGCCGTGGTGTTTGAATGCATTAAAAAGTTTTTATTAAACTTGAGCGTTTATCTAGCAGCACATTCAACGCGCGCTCTGATTACCTAGCCAACAGCGTGGAGCGTTTAAAAGGTGTTTAATGCTAATGGAGTGGCATCAAAACTTTTTCATTGTGCCCATTGTATTCGCGCATTAGAAACCGTGTATATTTTAATACTTTACGTTATCATTAGAATTTGTAATTCGATGCGAATCTACATTCGGGTGATGATGATGATGTTGGAGGCCGTCCCTTGAATGCATGCAACCCAATTAGCATCGCACGCATTTCCCACCGGAAGTCGTATGAACGGATGCGGAAATCTCGGCCGATCTAATCGGCTCGTCACAAACGCAAATTGACCGTGTTTTATTAGCGCATTTGTTGCCGGCAAACAATGGCTTCCCGATCTATGGTACGGGAAGCGCCTATCCGGGTTGTAAAAGGATATTACGCTTGACATTGCACGACGGCTCCTCCGACGTTGACGACGTTTATTGTGCGATTCTATGGCGCGCATCCCCGTATCCCATATCCGGTATCCTGTATCCTGCGCCAACCTGGATAGTTCTGATGTTTGAATGCCTTGGAACGTTCTCGATTAATTGCTCCAGATGATTCGGTAGATTTCGCACGGTTATTGTTGATTTTTGCACATCAAGCAAAAATTTATTGCCTGAAATGGAAGCTCGGTCAATCATCATTTGAAACCCACCTAAATTGTTCTCCTGTTTTGGCATGTACTCCTGCATCTCTTTGAGAATCTTGGAGATCTCTTGCGAGTCCTTGGAGATGCTGCACAACNATCAAGCAAAAATTTATTGCCTGAAATGAAAGCTCGGTCAATCATCATTTGAAACCCACCTAAATTGTTCTCCTGTTTTGGCATGTACTCCTGCATCTCTTTGAGAATCTTGGAGATCTCCTGCGAGTCCTTGGAGATGCTGCACAACTCCTCCTGGTTGAAATCCGGCGTGATTTGTTTGCACAGCAGGATTTGACTGATCACGTTGCCGAGGTTGGAGGGGCCTGCTCGGTTCTCTAAAACATGACCGGAAGTGCCAGTTAATACATTGTTCGTATATCATCGTTAAGTTTGCACGGAGGTTTTGCTTCATTTTTTCTTTTCGTTGAAGGTCTTTATTTTATGAGGTGGCGAGTAGATGGAAGTCAAGGATTGCGAATGTGATAAAAAGGGCATTCATGCTGAGCTCGTTTCCGGCATTGTGAGGAGGAGTTGATGAGATTATGAGGAAGTCGCGTAAGCGAAACTTCATTTTTTTACGGCCACCCTTTCGCAATTTAATTATAAAAGTTGATTCGGGCATTTTTCCACTCTAAGTTTCGCGAATGCTCATCCGGATGATTGAATCGCTGATTAGAAACGTTTAGAAATGTGCAGAATGGGAGAAAATTAAGTCCTACCGAAAGCCATCCAATTAAAATGTAGAAAAGTAAGTGGCTATTATTAAAGTGGCGCTCGCAATTTTGCGTACTCCACCCGTCGCGTCGTCGTGGCGGTGGAAACGGAAGTGGCCGGAAACGAAATGGGCTAAGGTGTCCCAAACGAGCACCCTTGGGTGTTATTACACTACGGACTACACAGTCACGCTAGTGTTAATGCTAATGATCTGATTAACCCACTCCGTTTCCGGTGGCGAATTTGGGTCCAGGTGTTATATGTATAAATGGGTGGCAGCTCCGAATCCTGGGTTTGCCACCCCCAGAGCATTACACCTCAAGCATATGTATGCAATATGGACGGCATTGTCTTCGGTGTATTATGGTCATTTGAGTTGAATTAGTTCGCTGTGAAGGACTGATCCCTCCGCCACCTTCACCACCGACAAACTCCTCTGGACGCGCATCCATGTGCTCGCATTGTTGCCGCCTGCGAATGTCAGCAGGATTCAAAGGCAGGCGCGCGTTGATTAACAAATGCCACGTGATGAACGAAACTTTTGTATTCGCTTGTTCTGCACATTCCTGCAACGTTAATAATCTACGAATCACTTGGAAGGAAAATGGTACGGATTCGCGGAAATGCTGTACGAATTTGAGCAGGAAACAATCATCCAAAATGGCGAACTTCACCAAGAAATGGTTTAGTAATCGGATCGCGTTGGAATCGGGGTCAGTGATGTGAAATTTAAATAATGTAACACATGCAATATTCAAATTCATTATAGTAAAACACGGGAACGACGCGCGCCGGAAGAAATTACCTGGTGCATTCATTCTTTTTCCGCATATCTTTTACATATTTATCGGGTTTATCGTAGGGGAGAAATGCGAAAAGTCATTATCGTATGGAGGGATAAACAAACTAATTAGAATACACGGTGTACACACATTTGGGCGTCTGGTTTCTGAAGTGCAATGTTGTGTTCGTGGAGGGCGGCCATTAAGGCTCCGCCAGAGCAGAAGAAGAAAACGGAAGGGAAGTAGAGGATACATTAGCAAACACATAAGAGAGTTGGTTGTTACCGTAGTATCCGGACATATCCATGGGGATAATTTGCACGAGACGATGGCACTTGGTGAGTTCGCGAAGGAAGAGCTGCGACATGAAGAACAGAAGCACGAGGTGCGGATTATCTTCGGGTATGCCTTCCGCGACGGAGCTGCAACACAGACGCACAGATTACAAACATGAAGGCAAACGAAACGAAAGATTGCGATTCATGATAACGCTAAGCTTCGTTTTTCCTATCGCGCAAACGGAAGACGCGAACGAAACGGAAGAAAAGCCAGTCAAGGACGATGCGATGCGACGCATCGGACAAGATTTCAACGGGGGCGGCATCCGACAAGCTTTTCCTCTTACGATAACGTTTACAATCATTTATCACAATCTTCTGATTGCAAAATCGATGAAAAATCGATCAAAAACTCGACGTAATTAATTTTAATTACGAGTGCCTTGTGTGTCAACACTTCCCTTCTGTGTCGTCGCTCAATTAAGCAAATTGAAACACTTAAGTGCATTCAATCTCATTCCGAGTCGGCAGCCAGTGCAGGTTTTTCAATTGTTTTTCCTAGTTGTCTCCTGGTTATTTGTTTCCGTGCAACCAGCCGGCGGATATGTGCGAAGGATCTCTTCGTTCATTTGTTTGCCGCCGGTTCATCGTCGTCGTCGTCGTCGTCATGGTGAGAAAGCACCAAGGGTCGGCGACGGAGGCGGAGGAGTGTATATAAATTAATTAGGAAGCTGACAGGACGACGGCTGTCTTGGTTGTCACTTGCGAGGATAACTCAACGCTCGTCGTCGCTTACGGCTCACTCGCAACTTTTCAAGAAGAACTTCTCGCATTGTTTATTCGCATTCCCGACAACGATGCTATACGGTACGCCGGGATAATACTTCATGAGTTCTCGACATGGAATTTCACTTCTTAAGTGTCATCAACTAAAATGAAATTAAAAAAATTAGAAATGAATAAAATAAAAAAATCGATTGTAGGCAACACATAGTACGTGTATAATGTATTGCCTAGGTGGAGTGATCAATAAAATCTTGTGTTAATTATGCGGAACTGTTTACTTTACGATTTGCAAATTACGAATTGCAGCTGCAGTAATAACCGTCGAATCGTTTGGTTTGATTTACAACCTGCCATGTGCAATGTTGTCGCCGAATCCGCCATCCTCCGCACTCCTCCGCCAGCCATCGCCGCCTCCAGCCGCCAACATACAATATGTGTCCCTGCAACGTTTCCATTTAATATCAATGCTACACCACCAACCAACCAACAGTTTCGCGCTTGGAAAATGCTCGATTCTGTTGCAAATTACAATTAGCAAGTCTGAGTTGTGCGTTCAGCATGCCGCCCCCGCCAACAGCCGACCAGCGTCACCTTTCACCCATTGTACGACTGCTTAGCATATACATGAAGGTGTATTTTATTGACTTCGTCGACGAAACTCATTGCTAACTAACTCATTTCGCCTCCTCTTTTGCCTTCTGCCGCCCCCAACTCATCAAATTGTTGCCAGCGTATATAATTCGATGTTAAGTTATTGCGATTGCGAGGATTTATCAACTTTGTAAGTGGATGATTTTAAATTGGGAAAAGTTACACAAATTGAATTCGAATTTTGCTAATCAAAATGTCGCAAAAAGGTTGCCCATCGATTTGTCAACTGTAATGGACAGGAAATCAACATTGTGGTAATTTTTATAGAGATTGGCTGGGGTGGGGAGCATTTCCACATCATTAAGATGGAAGATAATGATTAGTAAGCATGAAAAATGACGCGCTAATGGAAATAAAATGTATATTATATTGAACTGGTGCATAAGGCGGTGTAATATATTCGATAAAGTTCGATCAGATCGATGAAGAGCCAATAAGTGGTTGGTAAAACTGCCATTTGGCTTTTTGTTATCAGAAATTTCATTCATTTTTCATGCAGGATTTAATTATCCCTTAAGAAAAACTGTTTGCAAAAAATCAGTAAGTGAATGTAATGAAGAATTTTTTAAACAAATATTTAATCAATTGAATGGGAAATTTTCAAGCTGAATAAAAGAATAAATGTGGTAATTGAACCAGAAATAATCTATTTTGCAATGATTCAAAAAACGGTTGCAATTTTACTATTAAAATCCGCACGATTTCAAAGGAAAAACCACAACGCGTATTTTTCAGTGACAAAAGGATTCAAATTCGAATTAACGTGGACGAACGAACCGAAATGAATCGTGTATGGGTGGCAATGTGTCCGCCATAAATCATAATGGAAACTTAATTTCCACCGTCAATGGAGGCGGGAATGGGTTGATTGGGTATTTCCATTTCCATTGCGCTTCAACAATGCCAGCGGTTACAACTTGTAGCGTCATTCGTGATGACAGCATCGTCCATTCGACTGCAAAAGTTTTTTGACGACTGCTTTTTTGCGCATGAAAAGTTTGAAACTGAATTTTCCGAAAGATAATTAGACTAATTTAAATTTGACCTCTAACTCTAAATTTTTGCATGCTAAAATTCTCTACAATAGACTGGGAAATGAAATGAAAGTTATTTTTAGTTGTTCATGTACGAAAAATATAAAAAAAGGAAATGAGCTAGAAGCTAGAAAGGAAACTGATATTGAAAAATGCAATTTTGAGCAATTTCGTAATTACACTCGACTTACAACTCGCGTTGCATGAACAAATAGGAATGCGAATTGCATTGTTTGATTGCGTTACGATTGCATAGCTTTGCTTTTCAACTACCGACAACAAACAATACGCGAATAAATTGCCTTTGCAATTTCCCCCTCTCCTCTCCTCTCCTTTCGTCTACCAGCCACTCTTCTCTGGATGTCTGGAATAATGTCACCGCGTGATGACTGACTTTCATCTCGAACCCGGGAACAATTCGATTATTACCAGCCTAATAATACGCATTCAGTATGCATAAAACGGTCTGCCATGTAATTGACATCACCGGAGAAAAGGCGATTTCCACCATGGACCGTACTACTAATAAACATATCTTAACATCAAAAAAATTTTTCGAAATGATGGAATCGAAATTAAAATATGAGATGTGAAATTTATGGTGGAAAATATGGAATGAAAAATTTAGATCCGACCCTGTCGTAAGCGTCATCTATTGATAAGAAGACTTGATGGATGTCATCAAAGGTGCACGTCGCCATCCTCGATATAAAATGAAATTATATGCCGCCTCCAGCAGCACAAGATGATGCCGAAGCTGGCAACGTGGAGTTTTCCAATATGCGTGTGCCTTTTCGCTACTTCCGGTGCTGTTCGCCGGGCGCGATCGTTAATGTCGAGACAGGTGAATGTCGAAAATAAAAATATTAGCGCAAGTCGACGCGTAAACCTTCGCCGCCCCCGCAGCCACTTGCCAAGGGTAATAAAATACACCGGAAGGTGTTCCGGTACGAAGAGTACACAATACTGACAACAATAACAAACGGTCTGGAGTTTTTTTTTCGAGAAGAAAAAAAGAAAAGGAAAAAAGAGGGCTGGGAAAACCACGGGTTTTCCGTAATTATCCTGGAAGTTACAAACGTAGAAATTTGTAAATTTTTGGTTCAAGAACTTTGGTCGAAAATCACTGAAAGGTTAATGTCGTTATGGGGTCAGCGGAAACAATCGCACTTCCGGTCATTATCGATGGTAACTGGAAGTGATAAGTGGATGCTCTCACCTGCGTAACTGCGGCAGGATAAGTTGGCTGGTGTGTTTGCACGCTTCCACGCAGCTCCGTCGAAGCTTCCGGATCTTTTCCCGGAGTTCCGGACAGTCGCGTGCTTGTCCGATGTGGATGAGCAGGTCCCGGAAGAGGGCCACTTGTCCGTTTATATCCACGATCAGCTGAAAGGATGAAATTGGTCTAATCAATTTTTTTATTAAAAAATTTCTAAATTTCTAAAATTTATCTAAAATCTAATTTTAGGTGAATTTTTCCGAGGAAAAGTTGAATAAGTTTTAGCCATGTGAAAGCAAAATGATGTGCGTTAAAACGGAAATTGATGAATAACACAGGAAATGAAAATTGATCATAATTTCAGATGGTAAATTCAGAATTTCAATTAGATGATTACAAATTCTAATTTTCAGAATTTCTAATTAGAGAAAATATTCAAAGAAACTCTATTTTAATAGAATTTTTGAGGGTCTAAACCGGAAGTTGCTTGATTGGATATTTTTTATTATCTAAACCGGAAGTGAACTGAATTAGAAACCGGAAATGTAAAATAGTTGTCTAATGAATTTCCCCCAGTCCAAATTTATTTGGAACAAAATTATTTCCGGCACAACACAAACAGAAAAAAAGACGTGAAAAAAAAACATTTAGTCACATTCCAGACGAATATGAAAACGTGGGGGGCGGCGTTCCAATTGGGGGGCCATCCACCAGGGTCGGGTTACTCGTAGGAGGAGGAAAAAGAGAATGAAATTGCTTCACTTTACTTCACTTTGCTTTGCATACTCGTCCATGTCTGCCGCCTCCACCACCACCACCACATCCACGGGGCCACCCCCGCCCCCACGCGGTGGGTCTTGTATTGTTGTTCAACAACATAGAATAGTACAAAATACATGCTCGACCCGCGGCCCCGCAACCGAACCCATACGTGTGACATATTTTTCGGACTGGAGGCGGCGTGTGTGTGGACGTCGTGTTCGTCGGGTTATTACATAATGCCCAGGCATTACATTACTCGAGCGAGCGCGAGGAAATGCTGCAGGGGGCCCTCCACCACCTTCACCACCACCAGCACCATTGCCACCACCACCATGTAATACAATGCAAAACGACATGAAAATAACGCGCGCATTGCTAAAAAGCCGCCACCGGCAGCATCGCATGCAAGTAATCTGGAGGGCTCTTAATTATTTATGATTTTATATGCTGCGAGTTGAGTGCTGCCCCCCCGACAACAACGAGAACTGGCAAAAAAACATTTTGCAAGAGTGCTGATTTACTGGTCGTACATAGTACGAAATATGGGAACAAAGAAATGAAACAAAGAAGTATGTACGTGTATAAAAAGTGGCGAATGATTGATAAAGGACACAGGAAACATTTTCAAAAATAATTTTCACACCACATTTAGTACCAAGGAATTGGAGGCGATGTTTTCATGTGAAATTCGCAAGGAATACGAATGCATCCGGAAAATCTGATCTGTCTGACCGGAATTACATTCGAATTGGATGAGAGATGAACGCATACGGGACCACAGCCGCCCCCGCACTCCGAAGCAAACGGGGTAATATTCAAATCAAACGAATGATGGAAGACGTCGGCGTCGTCCCGGATGCTTGTTGCTGCTCCTTTTTCCGCCAAGCCACCCATGCCGCCGGAAATTCTTCAATGGAGCGAAGAGAAAGCCGAAAGAGGATTCATCCTTCTGGATCCCTCCCCAAGGATGTAATCCGTATTTAAGTAATTCGCTTCCGGCCCCAAGTCATCCTCATGATAAGACGCCGTACGACGAAGAAGAGATAAGCCAGCACTATCATAATTGATATCGAACTTTATTTCATATGAGATGATAAGAAGATTGGGAATGCGAAAACCACCCCCTCAACCCTTTCCCCTTTTTTCCCCCTCTTTTTCCCACTTTTTCCCTCATTTTCCCATGTTACATCCGAATAAATCTGGACTGAATTTTATTTCAAAGAAAATAAAACGCAAAAAAGGAAATAATTTATGTCCCTAACTGATAAGAATTCTTTTGCTCATTTTGTGTTTGTCGAGTTTGCAACCAACTTTTCCCCCCGTTACCACTCTTCAGATGGTGGACTTGAGTGCTAACTATGAGCGTGTAATAAATATGCTAATTAACTCGCGTCTAAGATTTCTCCAAGTCGATTAGATAACACTCAGCCATTGGCTTCGTTCGGGAGCAATGTTTTCACATCCAGGACCTTCCGAGAGTTTCGCAACACGATAAGAATAATCTACACGTCCTACGACTATGTCGACTGAAACTCGATGGAAATTAGAGCTAGCATTAAGTGTACAAAGGAAACGCGACTTTTATGACATATATTCAAGCAATGTCCTAGTTTTAATCCGATTGATTCCTGCAGGAATACGAGGGCAAGGTCATACATATTCCCAATTGCTATATGCAATATTATTATTAATTATAGACTGGTGGTCGACTGGCATCATATCAGAGAGTTACGAGAGCAATCAATCGATGCGAGCATGAGGTCACATCCTGATTTCAAATATTCATTTCGGGATTTGTTGTTAATTTCAACGATTGTTTGATAATTTGTTAATTGCATTGTCTAATAGAATCATTTATCCATAATTGGTGTATGTAATTATTTCGTTTTGTCACTAGTTGTTAGTTTAATAAATTATTTTACGTCCAATTTTCTGAGAAAAGGGTTGAAGATTTGACACTTTTAGGTTAAACGCTTTGGAGTTTCCCGTAAATTAATTAGGAAGTAATCGATGGGTACTTAAACTTGTCATTGCTAATTACGATTCAATTTTCTAACATCCTGAATCTTGGAAATTACATTCCACCATTTTTAGATTAAAAAATTAAATATTTTTGATGTATTAAGAAAAAAATTAAAAAGTAAAAAATTAATTACGAAAAATGAAATTTCAAGAAACAAATTGAAAGCACTTTAGATGTCTTCGACTTTTGTTTGGAAATTATTCGAATACATTTCCGAGTTGAATCGCAAAATGTTAAATAAATACATAAAGTATAATTTGTATTTTGTAATTATTGCGCATTTATCATTTATTTCAACGAGCACCGAAACAATTTCGCACAAACGCTCTCCCAAAAGTTGCAAACTTTAATTCAAACTCGACGCGCGTTGTGCCAAATACGAAATGTAGAATGCGAAATATACGAAATGCAAAATGCGTGCGAAACCTGCGAATGGCGGAGGAAACTGGAGGGCGGAAACACAATTTTTAAACTTCTCATCTGCCATTTAAATATTAAGCAATTCAACTTGCTCCCGACATTTGACATTTAACACTTAACCGACGATTTTTGCGCACAACGAACAAAGCAAGATAAATGACAATGGATGCGTAAAGTGGATTCCAAATTTGAATGGATTTTCGTCGAGAAAGGATTTTGATCCTACGAAATGGGAAATCGTAGAAATTGCGATACGACGAGTGAAGTCGGATGATTTCTGCTCAATATTTATCAATATTTTATCAACAAAAAAGAAATATTTCCGTTTGATGTCTAGCCTCATCACTTTTTCATCGAATATTTTCGCCATTCGGCAGCTGTAATGGCACGACTGGAGACGTCCCAAACGTGATGCCAAAAAAATATTGCACATTGGCGAAAGAAAAAAAAAAGGTAGAAGAGGTAAAAAAGCGACGTGACGGCTTGAAAGTATTGGGATCACAATGGCAGATGAAGAAAAGTATTGCTTTCCATTTCGAAGGAGTCAGAACTCTATTTTGAAGTTATTGGCAGATATCATTTCATGAATAGAAATTTTTTTGGGGGGGGGAATTTCATTTCTTATGGAATGGATCATAGTTTTGGAAATAAATGGATTTAATTGCAGTTGATGGTGGGGGTCAAATGATTTAAAGGATTAGTGAGGGAATTTGTCCTTTGGAGGGATAAATGTCACAACGTCACAACACATTAATATGTGTATATGCAGGTCGTCGCGTTTTAATTCGTGGTGGATTTCGTGTTATCAGACGATATAGATAACCGGGACGAGTTGGTGGATGCGCCAACCCCTGATTCGCGCATTCAGAGCCATTGTGTGCGCGTTAATTAAAAATAAATATGCTTTTCATCCTCCACTTTATGCTACTAACACTTTCATTCAT
>JARJDZ010002008.1:0-10824 GCA_030264555.1 Aleochara sp. GC000083 | reverse complement strand
TGGTGGCTGCTGTTTCACAGGCGTCAAGCTGTCTCGAGATTTCAAGGCGAAATTATACGACGTGGAAATGTTATTTGTATAGTTTTCTGATTGGTTGGTTAGTCAACTTGCGAACGTGCGTTTCAATGTGTTATCCGACTGCCATTACAGGATAAATAAACAATCAGACGTACATGGTAGATTTCAATGCAACAATATGTGATGAAATAATCGTGGATGCATTTGGTCAATTTGATAATTAATCAGCGTATTATTTTTACATTATTATTTACTCTTATTGGATCAAAAATCAACTTCAAAGTTGTATCAAAATAAATTCATGGTGGGAATTCTGGGTCTTTTTGACGACAATATTTTAAAGTTCATTGACCTTATTTAATTTTTTTCGAGCGCAAATTTGATTGAAACTTATGAGGAAATTTGAAAGAAGTAAATGATTTAAAAATCAATTTGAGGGATGTCCCCGACCGACAAAACTAATTTCCTCGCATCGGTCAAGCACCTGACAGGAAGAGCACTGGTTACTTCCGGTTACAATTGCTAACCTACATGATAAACTAGGTGATGACTACCACTTCCGCTTTGGGTGTTCATCCAGAACTAATAATGATGATGAATTGATTGCATTTTAAAAGTATTTGAAAGGGGATTCGATTGGATACGAATAAGATTCTTGGGGAATTTCATTTCTTCGGCATGTTTACATTTATTTGAAAAAACCAATTAACTAGTTTATAAAAGTGAAAAAGTTTACAAATATTGAAAGACTTGTTGGTAGTACAGATCGTGAGTATGGCATGTACAATATAAAAAACGTTCACAATAAAACAAATAATGACAATTTCCCCCGCCTCGAATTTCACGTCCTAACAATTATTCAATTTCTTTTACGTCACTGCATCCATACATCACAAAAATATAATAATATACTCTAGTTATGCTGAGTTAAAACATCTATTATCGAACTTATATATTCTGCATGTAATAATTGATCAATATGTTACATATTCATCGTTAAGCAAACTCACATTTTCTCATTACTATATTTGTTTTGTTTGTGTGTGCGCATTCACACATTCACTCATATCAAAGAACCTAATCGTTTGACAATTGGTTTCACTTAGTTTTTCGATTTCGATTGATTGGTCTGCCATTGCATCGGATGGCAATAATTTTACGCTTTTAATTCTTTGTTTTTATCACTGATTGGGCCGGAGTATAATCACGAAAATCATTCGAACGGGTATTTTGCAAAAGCGATTTGACGGCCCTTGGTCCAGAGACGGCTCAGGTAAATGTGCAGCAAACAAACGAACGCAGAAACAGAGAGAGAGAGAGACAGAAAAGTCTATTACATCGTCTATCAATATAATATATGTATGGCAAAATCATCAAAATGTTTGCGAATAAACAATAAATGAAAATAATCATCTCTCAAATCCTAGTCAAACAAATACTATTATCGCATACTGACTAGGGAACAAAAAGAAAACAAATAATAATGTACTACACATATAATAATTCTATATATAGAAATATATATATATACGAATGAAAAAACGTTTAAGTTACAAATGCATTTTCAGAGATCATTGTTTAACAGGATTATACGTCGGCAAATCACAGGGACGCTTTGAAGAGCGGATCTACTCACAATGTACAGATCAACAATCATTTTGTGATCTGCACTTGCTTATCATCTCGCTGAACCTCCACCTTCTTCATCTCCTCCACAAACTCCATCATTCAAAACTTCTTTATACAGACATCCTTCCATTTTTAACTACTAGCCTAGCGTACTAAGAAACTAAAATACAATTGCTTTAAATTTCGTTTAAAAATATCAGCGCTTCTCTATATTTATACCTTCCATATATAATTTCTTCATATTCATATGTAATTCCTAGAAGTATTCATATATTTATAATCACTTAGACGTATTATACATAAATGTTGTTTTTGTCGAAAAATCGAAAATTGTGGTGGTCCAAAAACAACAATCAATTCGTTTTCATGTATGATCAGCGCTTCTCTAATATTGAAGCCAAACAACCATCTGGAAAAATGCCCATCAGCCTGAACACATTAAATTTCATCTATTCGCAATTTTTTAAAATTTTCGAAGTTGGCAAATCATGGGACATTTCCTCAGATGATGCTCGCTTCCAAATTCAATTAAAATACAATTACTCGACTTTTTGAACACAGATAGCTTTATGTACATATATTTCTATAAAATTTAGCGTGTTGCGATTAAGAATGCGCTGATCCAATATATTTTTGCCAGCAAACAAACACGAGTATGCTTTTTGGAAATTTTTTTTTGGATCCGCACACGACGCGTCCAGCTTTCGCCGCACCGCGCGCTCTTCTAACTACGGGGAGATCATTTGGAAAACTTTTTGGGGGTCGCTCATCAGCCGCCAACACATACACATCGTACAAGAAATTGCAAAATCGCAATTGTTACTTGTATCGATTTGCATGTGTTAAGGAATGCGCGCCACAACCACACGAATACTAATAACAAACTAAAAGGCAAAAACTAAAAAAAAATAATAGAGTATGTATAAAAAAACGTATTGTATATAAAAAAGAAGATTCGTTTGTGTCAGACTCATCATGGTAGCGAAAGCGGAGCAGTCCAATGTGACTTAAGGTTCAATTGGCACAAATTTCACTTTTCTTGCAATCTTTGGCTACGAGTATAACTACACCGGAATTCTTCATCCACTCGCTAAATTACGTTTAAACAATACTATCGATAGAATTAGAGTAACTCGAAACTTAAAATCACTTAAATCACTTACGTGAAACAAACACAAATTGAGTATGGAATATGATACAAAAATAGCTTTGATGATGCAAATTTCCATTCGATCGGTCTACGAGAAAATATACGTTTGTGTGTGTGTGCAAAAAATAAACTAAGGTGTTTTGCATGAATTCCTATTCCTGAGAAAATGGCAGGACATATAACAAAAAAACAAATCATGAAACAACGTATATCATCTTCGTATGGGCCGTAACTTTTCGCTTCCCGTTCGTTTCCTATGTGTGAGATCAATTATTTGATTGATTAGCTCTGCTCTCTTTGGAACTGACAATTAATATACACGTGTATAATACAAATAGACTTATAAATAACGGGCTAAAACGCGCAAATCAAAACGAAACGACCAATAAATGATGACGTCGTCGCACGCATCCGAAATGCGTGCGCATTATTCTACTAATAAGTCGATAAAACACTCATATATCGTACAAGAGATGATTGGATACTAAAATGATAAACACACCGAAAGAATTGCTTATGTATAGAGTTAACGAAGTAGCAACCATTATTATTAGTTAATTCCTTTACTCGTTGCAGTTTTGTTGGAGGAGTTTTCTCGAGACCAATAATAAAAAAATGAAGAAAACCCTCCGCGCGTAACGACGAAAAATTCGCAGGGCGCTGTCATCTTCGTGGATGGCCATCGTCGAAAATGGTTTGTTGATTGAGACGTAAATCTATGTATAGAGACATCACTGTGGGTAGCTTTGGATGAGTTGGTGATGGTGTGCGCTGCCGCCGATGGCGGAAATATGGCGGCCATGATGGCGGCGGCGACAACAACAACGGCAATCAGTTACCGAGCGCGGAAGATCCGCCAGCAACCAACGGCGCAGATCACCGCCGTCCACAAGGACCGCGACGATTTCGACGTGGGCATCAGCTTCGAGAGGATGCGGCTGCAGGGTGGCTCCTCGTCGGAGTCGTCGTCGAGGACATCTTCGTCGTCGCTGGGGCTGGTGCTGGTGGTGTGTGACGATGGTGTCGATGATGGCAAGCGGGATGGATGTGTGTTGGTGTTGGTGGTGGGCTGTAATCAAGGAACCCGGAAGGTTACTCAAATGCACCATGTGAAATGGTCGGTTTCGTCGATGCCTCCAGTTTTCTAAGTGTGTGTGTGTGTAATTTTCCAAGTACAAGTACAGGTGCGAATGTCAGCGCGATTTTATCAATCTTCGAACAAAGAACAGCCGTGAACGCTGCCGCATAAACAATGGCAAAATAATTACGTTATAATTATCTATCAGTCCAAGGTTGAATGCAACTAAACACCGTTAGTGGTTAACTATCACTCATAGTTAATCAATTCGTTTACACGACGACGGTAAATCATGTGTACAAAATGGGTAAAATTTTGGGCCAAAATTGTAGAAAGAGGTTGGGTGATATGTATGGTCAAAAAACGACAACCAGAGCAATCACCCACCTTGGAGGCAATGCAGGCATCGACAAACATCCGCTTCTTCGACATCTTCTTCACACCAACCTGATGATGGCTCCAAGGGCCGCCTCCGCCACCGGCGTCGCCGTGGAAGGCGTCGTCATCTCCGTCGCGGCCATCATCCATGAGCGAAATGTATTTGGTGTGATCACAGCACGATGAGTCGGAATTGATGCGATGGCGGCGCGGATGGCGCATCGTCGTTGGGGGTGGCTCCATGCGCGGGAAAGTGGCCGTCGTCGTCGCCGGCAGATTGTTCACCAGGTCTGGCATGGAGGTCGCACCAGCAGCCGTCGCGACGCACGAGGATGTGTGACGTGGTGAGGTGCATACTGCAAGAACACATCCATGGACAATGTTTCCCGAATTTGGTTGTATCGCCGCCACACAGTATCCAACAAGCCCAAAGAACCAAAACCATAGAAGAAACGAAATTGAATTTCCCTCGAAATTTTCATGAAAGCTTCGAAGAAATGAGTCCCCAAAAAGAGTTGATCAGTGAAATCCAAGAGTTTCCAAATAAATTTGAAATCATCGACCTGGAGAATAAAAATTTTGAACTTCTAAATTTTTGAGTTTGAATTTTTAATGTGAAAATTAATGAGAATGTTGTTATCAAATGGATGAACGGATGCATATTATATGCAATTATGATAAGCACCGAAAGATAACGATGAGTATGTCAAACAAAAAACATGATGAACTAATTAATTTCTGTGTTAGTAGAAATTCCGAGTGACTTGGTCAAAAATAGAAAATTGCAAATTGAAGTTTACGACTGACGTCCGACCATGAACTCGCCAAAAGGCGTCACACGCACGATGATGATGATGATGTCGTACCAGACACTCGGTTGTTTTTGCCAAATTCCAAGAATCCCAAACGCAACAGGCGGTACCGTCGCAAAAATAATTCGCGAATAATTTGCACTTTCTAGACTAGACACCAACCGATGGCGCAAACAAACACTTCCCGTTATTTCATGTGAATCACACGAGTTCTTCACTTCCATCCACGTGACCAACAATTGCATCAGCAATTTTCGCTCACATTCAATCAAAACTGAGGACACGAAATTTGAAATGGATACAACCCAACGATTTAGGAAACGAAAACAACCAGAAAGAAAAAGGCTTCTTTGAACACTTGTGGCTTTTCGGACGGCGATCATTTCGCACACGATGGTCGCTTACCTCTAGGGGACATGGTGGTGCTGGGGGCGGTGGCACGTTGGAAGCGGTGCACCAGCAGCAATATCTCAATCTGATGGCGGATATTGTTCAGGTCGCACAACAACTGCTCCAAGTACACCGGATTGTAGTGATTTGTATCTTCCTCACTGCTCGGCATCGCGAACGGTATCGCCATGGTGAAGAACAACTTTTATCGAACAGTTCCGAACTTGGACAACTTTCAACTTTTCCGTAAACGTTTGTGGGATGCGAGGGTAGTAGCTCGCTGAACGCACTTGATGCAAATAGACTTAAACTTTGTTGCGCGCACTCTGCAATCGCGGGACACAAGAGCACAAGAGTACGAGGAACCAGGCGCGAACGTGGTGTGCGAACGACTGTGGGCTCGTCGCGGTGTCGACCGGTCTATATGACGATCGGTAGTGGTTTGAATATTCCGGCGCGAACAAGTTGGGACTTGCGTGCGACATCCCCACCCGACCCCGTGCATGAGTGTGTTTTGTTCGCGATGTATGTACTACGGAGCTGGCTGAGCTGCCGCCGCCACCAGCCAGCCAATTGCAGCGGCGGCTTTTGCGCACACCCCAAAAATTCGCGGATCGTACCACGGCGCGTTGCTGAATTGTTGTATGTTGATACCGAGCAAGATTCGGATTTGTCTACTGATACATCGGGTCTCTCTCTCTCCCAGGTGTTTTTGATTATGTCTCATGGGTGATAAAAAGTTCCCAGAAGATGTTGTGATATATTACAGTCCAGTTGATAAATAAATAAACAAAAGTATCTGATAAGTTATCAGCAATAAATGATCTATTCCCATAATAAATCCTAGAAAAATTACCTTGAAAAATCAAATGCAGAAAATTTGGGCATTTTTTCAGAAAATTTGTTCTTCGTACAACTAATTTTTTAATTAAATTCTAATTAAAATTTGGAAATTGTTTCTTTTTTTATGGGATTTCATTTTTATCGCAAAATTAACTGATTAATTTTGGCATTACACATCCAAAAAATGATAATATACTTATGTGAAATTATATTTGATTTCATATATTAATAAGCAACTAAGTGCTGAATAAGGTATAAGAATTTATTTATACCATCGTCTACAAATACTGAAAATTTCGAAAAAATTAATTCAGTATTTTAAGTGATAAATGGAATTCAAGAAAATTCGCAAAAGATTGAACATTAGAATGAACTTGAATTTTAATTTATTTATCTAAGTAAAAAAATTAAATCTCCTAATTTAATTTGATCTAGAAAAAAGTTAAATAAAATATGAAAAAATTTAACAAAAATTTTCGATTTTTGAACATGTTAAAATTTTAAATTTTTTAATTTTGGATGTACTTTAAAAATAATAAATATTTGGATTTTTCTAAATTAATTTTACTTGAAAGAAAACTAAAAAATATGAAAACTTAAAAGAAATTCTAGATGATGTTATTTTTTTTCCGAATTCGTTTTCACTTGGAAATTGTAAAACTGAGTCATTGCAAGATTAGTAAAATCAATTACTTCGTTTTATAATTGCATATAAAAAAGCTAACATTAATATTATCTAAAATAACTGCGTTAATCGTATGAAAACTATTTATAAAATATTATCAGCATTTTTTATAATTGTTTTTTGATAACCTCGTAGAAAACTAAAAATAACTACTATCATCAATTCCTGACACGTGTAAATTATCTTTAAACCTAAGAGACAATAATTTATTTTATAAATACTAGCAAAAAATATAACTTAATCTCAACTTTTGAAATACACTTTTACAATAAACTTTTAAAGTTCAGAAAACAGATTGTAAGAAAATTGTCAAATATTAAAATTGTATAACAAGAATTATATCATACTGGCTGAGAAAATTGAAAATTTATTTGAAGTTGATCTTGGATTTAAAAAGTCAAAATCTATTTTTTTTTGTCATCAAAATTAATACCCCAAAAACAAAAAAATGAAACACCCAAAATTTTATTTAAAAATCGCTGAAATAAATCATAATTAGATTAATAAAAATAATAAAAATAAATCTAAGAAAATGATTGATTAAAATTAATGCATTGAAATTTTAGTTTTGTAAATAATTATTGGTTTGTTTTTTTCGATGTCTGAGAATGTGGGTTTATGATGAAGAAATATTTTTTATGATGAAATTTCTTGCAAAAATGTCGAGGAACCTAAAATTCAAGTTCTCAAATTTCACCTCCATTTGATCCTTTTTCATGACCTTTTGATGACCTCTTTCAAAAATATTACCCAAGAATCTACAAGAACCATAAAGTTTGAATTTTTCCTTCGACCCTCAAGAAAAAAATGGTTAATCAATTGTACGTTATAGATATTGGTAAGAAATTCAAAACAAAATAGATTTTATAGCATTTCGAAGAGTGCACACGTTTGGAAGAGCACTTGGAACGATGTAGAGACAGGTCCAGAACCTGTCCGATACGGCCGTGATTGTTTTAACCAAGTTTGAGCGCAGGTGTTCATCGTCGTTTTGTGGTGCACATCGCGTATTGGGCCTGTTGGCTGGCTGTTACCATCCGAAGAAAACGAGAATACGACTCGGAGGCGCTCTTCTCGCAGCGAAAACCTGCATCGCAGGATAGAGACGACGACGAAAGAGCACCCATGATGGTACGCAGCCTAAAGGTGCAGGCGGGACACCGAACCAAAGGGGAAACCAAGTCGAGAAACGAAGAAAAAGACACAATATCAACCGGAGAGAAGACAACATGCACACACCACGCGAGCAACAAAACGTATTCTAAACAGACACAAAACAGGCAAATTGTGACAGGTTTTTGTTGCCAGAGATCTCATTTCCTCCTTGTCCCTCTTCAACACGACGACCAGAACCACACGGCTGGTAACACCAACATCGATGGATTGATGTGGAAGCGATATGACCAGACCAGAGAGAGTCGATGGTTTCGTTTCGGTTGTAAAAACGATTTCGATTTCAGAGACTGGTTTTTGGCTTGACTTTGGTCGCAACCTGTGCGATTCTCGTTTGGTCCGCCATGGGCCCATCCAGCCGACCTACCCTAATGTGTTCGAAGGGAGACCCATTATTGCACGCTGATGATTTATGATGGGCTTCGTTCGGGTGGCTTCAATTTTCCAAGTGGAACACGCATGTGGTGCCAAATTGTCTGCCATAGCAGCAGACGTTTACCGAAAGATGCAGTTTGGTAAAGAAACGAGGGGCCGTAATGCGTTTTAACCCAAAAAATGATGATTGTATTATCGGTGCGTTGTCAGTCTCGGACCGCAACGGGAAGGATGAATAAACAAATTCGAATTTGACCACAAAACCGAGAGATAGTTACTGCTGGGTTACTACGTAGTAAAAGTGACCGATTTCGTTTCAAGTGAATAATAACATAACAATAAACGTCACTTGGTTAACTCTTTGTTTCAAAAAAATAAAATAAGACAAGTGGAGATAAATTTGAAATTTCGGTGCAAGGCGTGAAATTCTGATATAATGAATGACGTATCCGATATCACATCGCATTTAATTACGCTTTGTAATTTTGCCTGATGCAAAATTATGTGTCAGCAATAATTCATGTGCATGCACATTCATTTATCTTCCAATTTACAGTCTGATTTTAATTGTATATATAAGATAAAAATTATTGCAAAAGGAAACCATGTTTTTTGATCTTATTTATTTAAAATTACCTCACACTACGTATGTGAAAAACTGAATGTTTCTTAAAATTATATTATTGCACAAGTTTAATCAAAAAATCCCCTCAAAAATGCAAAATTAATATTTGCATTTGCAATAATTTATATGTGAGTAATCGAATGAGGTCGATCAACCCGAAAAATTCCCAGACTAGACGAAAATAAGAAACGATGCCAAACGTATAACCTTGACCCCTCGAAGAAAGTTTAAACAACCAACAAATTTATTAGTAATCCATTGCAAAATATTATGTAAACTTTGCCGAAAAAAAACTAGTTGCTAACGTGTCAAACGAATAGTTTCGAAGAAAGTTTACCGTTATAACAAATACGTGGCCTTTGCATCATTATTTGTTTTTAACGCATTAATTTTCGGCGTACAAATATTATTTATTTTGAAGACGACCGACGTCAATGACAATGGATTCTTAATTCCGGCCAGATAATTATTGTTTTCGGACAACGTATCATATATTTCAACGATACCTGTTTGTCGCAACGATGGGACATCCGATGGGAAAATACAATTGAAGATAGCAACAACGCAATCTGATTTCTATCTCTGGTTTGTTTTTAATTACTATTCGACGTTTATCATTTGCGTATTTTACAAAGCCCACCTCGAAAACACATTGTTTTCAAATAATATTATTTTGTCGAATGGTTAGTTAAGGTCTGCAACGTAGGTCGTTTTAAATGTGATGCAACATCAGTAACAATTTCACTCGACCGACAATTAAAAAGTATGTAATAATACGCGCGGACAAATTATAAATAAGCTTTATGATGTTAAGTTATGATGAATTTAAGACGTTTAGTTTTAATTTCGTTTTAATTGTACCGTAATTTCACTAATTACCTATCTGACATAAATTTCACTTAATTCACATGTTAATTTCGTTTCATTTTCGGAGGTACACATCCGAAACCACTAAAAAATATTAACGACATATATAAATTAATATAAGAACGTATAAATTACTGAAGAGATGATGAAAATATAAACGTATAAATTTGTTAATGTCATAATGGAAAAAAATTATAATTAAATGAAGCGCAACGAAAATATTATTGAGATAAGTAGCAACAAATTGAGGAGATAAAATATTGCGCTTTCGAAATGATTTATTTCGTATGAAATTTGCGTAGGATTTTAGCTTTTTGAAATTTTAAACTGGGCCCTTTTTTGTGCGAAATTCTAAAATTACGATTTTGCACTTAAAACAGCACTTTTACAACTGAATAATATAACTAAGCTAACAAATATTACAGAAGCGGTTATAACGATGATTCTGAAATGAGCGCATTTGGTTGGTGCTTCCAAATCATCCGATTTGCGTTGAATCATGCATTCAGCGCACATATGACTTAAGTAAACGTTGAAAACTGCAAGCATTGCACGTTGTTTCACACATAATACTGATAACGTAATCAATGAACCTATAAATAAATTAGCCAGCATAAGAGAGCTGAATGAGTTACACTTGTATCGAATATTTAAAAATTAATTTTCAGGATGACTTATCTACTAATGAATAATTTCATTCCTTCATATAAGTACATTAGCTTGAAGCCAAGAAAGAAATGCATACATGGTTAATTGAATTAGTTCTTTTTCTTCGTTGGTCACGATAGGCATACAAATGAT
>JARJDZ010002006.1:0-82086 GCA_030264555.1 Aleochara sp. GC000083 | reverse complement strand
TTCCAAATTTTGTTAAATTGGTCCAATGGTTTAAAAGTTATACGCAGTTAAAGACGCGAAAAAAAGCGAAAATTTTGCATTATTAGAACCCGATTTTTCAAGTTCGGGTATTTCCGAACCCCGCACAGATTTGGGACTATGACCAATGTTATTTTTTCGTCAAAATACTATAAATGCCCTTTGAATCATCGAAATCGGTCCATTAGTTTAGGAGATATGAAAATTTTTTAAAACTCGAGCGATTTTAAGAATTTCCTATCGATTTTATCGCTGCAATTTTTTTTAAATTTTTCTCTTCGGACGCGATTTCTGCTCAACCCAGAACCAAAAGGGCATGAACCCATACATTTCTGAAAAGTGCTCATCAACATCTACAATTTGGTTCTAACTTTGATTTCATTGGTCCAACCGTTCAAAAGTTATAAGCAGTTAAATGAATGAAAAAAAGCGAAAATTTTGTATTTGTAGGTACCTCATTTTTGCCTCGAGAAAATCAAATATTCCCATTTTAATTTTGCACGAATTCCTAATATCTTGACATTTTCTTAAAGATGGAGTGTCGCACTATCAAATGATACCAATAACTCCTAAAATTCGATTTGTTTTCATAGCAAAATCACGCTTCAAACTTCAAACTTTTATTTCTCTCGCGTGCGTTTTAATAAATTCATGAGGTCTTTGGTCTTTGCTTTCCGTGCACTAATAAAACCTTCTCGAATCCAACTTATAAATTAACGTCAACTTTACTAAGTGTAAGTTCTCATCTAGATTATAAGACTTGCCGCCTTCCATTGCGTTTTTTTCCCTTTCGTCCATTGAAATGAGACGACGCTGAGAGCGCTGCATGCAATTCAATTTCATTGTCGCTTCTCGAATTGAAATCGGAAGTTAACTACTTTCCTTCCAACATTTCTTTTTCTCAACTTCAATTCGTAGTCGTTTGCTATTCAGTGCAAAACGTCACTTGAAATCACTTCAATGCAAGACGCACACTCTCAACGCGCTGATGCCAGCATTTTCTTATTTTCCACGACTATATTAAAATGTTTGCGCAATAATTAGAATGCTAGCCGAGAATTTGTATATAATTTCGCAAAGAAAAACATGAAAATTAACGCTAAGATTGGCTCGCCTTTCATTTTTCTTGCAACTTCTTGAAATGCCGCCACATTCATAAATCTGGAATTTCATAGCTTCGACCGAAAATAATCCTTTCTTTGCTGCTCTTGGCTTACGAAGGAATCCCACGGGGACTTAATTGCACTCGAATGCCGGCGGTGTGCGTCGTTGGAAATGCTTCCAGGAAGAGGTTCGCGAGCCGCAACTTAATTACAAAAACGCTTACTTAATCCCATTGTATTGAGCCCGCGGGCTTTACGAGCAAAAATCCCAAATTTTCAGCAAACGCAAGGAATTTGCAACAAACAAATGCAACCAGCTTCATTCGCGTACGGTGCGAAATTAACAATCAACGACGAAAGCAAACGCAACAAAAGTAAAGACGTCGTTTGTGGTCGTCGTAATGCAAAAGAGATTTTCAAGATTTGTTCGCTTTTGTTTTTCGCGACGCAAACAAATGAATACCTTTCAGGACTTCCTAACGAGTTGGATTTTAAGGTGATGATGGTCTAAGATTTCGGAATACTCGTTTGCAAGTTTACCATTGTCGTTTTTTCATTAAGACTTCTCAGATAAGAAGCCATCGTGTTTATTTGTTCCTGTTCAACTTTACAGGCTGGAATTTCAAATTTGCAAGTATGCAATCAAGTCGACTTGTACATCGATAGATAAGAAATTTAATTAGCTATAAAGTGATGTTTACGACAAACAAATCGGAATTTTAGTTTAAGAAATATTCATAAAAGTTCAAAGCGTTGCATATAAAAATATGGCAAAAATTACGATTTTACGACTTTACTTATAAATTCAAATGGTTATATTTCCGGTTTAGTAATCAGACCATCTAGTAAAACATTTAATAGGGAATTTAATTTTCCAAGTGGTAATAAATAATTGAAATTAACTAATATTCTTTTTATAATGGAGTAATAAAATAAACATTCTGTAATATTTGATATTGAATTTTCAATTAATTATGTTTGAAGTTATAAAACTTGTACTTCCGGTTATGCAGTTCATGAAACTATCATATCAGTTCAAAGAAATTTTTATGGACTATAAAATTATCCTACGTAGTCCTTTTTTAAGGAAATTTTCTAAAAATATGTAAAATTATAGTGCAATTCATTTACATCCAAATATTCAATTTTGACTTCAGAAATATGCATTTCAGGTTTTCCATATTTATGGTTAAATATATCAACCATTTTCAGGATACTCCCCAAAATATAAAACATTGTGAAGGTATCACACGTCCTTGAGGGTTCGATTTAAGCTTTCTTCCTTTGTTAAAAAACGAAACAATCGAATGAATGGAAGAAATTGATCGGAGATTTAATTGTAATTTATTGCTCAACATCTATAGAAAGTTCCACCCACATTTCCACTCTTAAAGCTTCCTTATGTGTCGTTTTATTGCGCCCGAATGGTCATTGTTCTCATTTTCATTGCCTTTTTTCTTTTCTTCCCCAGAAAGTTACAGGACAAAGCTTCCTTCCGTGGAAAACTTACAACTTAAATAATACCCAACACTCATTCGGCGCGTTTGCCCTCGTTTCTCTTTTAAATTCGCGTTGAAATTTTAATTCCAAAGCGGCTTTACATCAGCACCACTCAACAGGATGTGTTAGATAATAGATTTTGTGCCGCATCATTGCCATCGCGGGCGGTAATGAACTAGAAGGAAAAATAAATGTCCTTAGAGAGCCACCGCATTGACACGATGCTCCTCCTGAATGCGCATTATGCACGCTACATACTAATACTCAATGTGGCGCACATCCAGTCTTCATGCGATGCAAGAGTGTGAGCGTTATAAACTCGCCAAAGTGTACCAGGACACGAAATAAATGCAATGACACGTAATGTAAAGAATATGTCGCGCGGATACGTGCTGCCGCCGCCAGCATTCCTTAATGGCGCACACCGGAAGTGTCGTCAAGTAAATAAACAATCTCATCACTTGCTGCTGTATTCGCATGCGACATGAAAACTTCGTGCATCCTGATTATTGATACGGTGTCGTAAAGGCATCAAAGCACATTCAACATGAATTAATTAATTCGATTGCATCAATTGTTTAAGATAATTACATTTCGGGAGTCCTTGACAACAAAGCGTTACTGTATCAAATGAATTCTATAATTAGTTAACTATTAGGTATCTGAATAATAATTATATGTATATTGGGTTGCCTAAGGCTTTTTAGGATTTTCCTAATTGACGTTTAGAAAAGTAGCGTTAGAAATTGGCTTTTGGCATCTCTCGTACGAGCAACTCCAATAAAAGTCAGCTTCTATTGAACGTGATCTATTGGCTGCGACAGTCAAAGAGAAACAGACTCTCTAGTGGGAGGATGCACGATGGGCTCGTATCAAAGGACACTATTGAGTGCCATCGAAGCGGCCGGAAGTCGTAGTTCTTCGAAGAAACTCGCTGACAAGCGAACAAGACAAGGGCGTTTCGTACGAGCCGGAGTACTCATCGAACTCGTACTTTTCTCATATGTACAAGATCAATGCAAAGTTCGTATTGGCGTTTAGCAGGAAATTAATTATGCAGGAAAGCCGCTTACAATTTTCACTAATATCAGCGAAGATGCCCCTAGAGGCATAGGCAACTCTATGTACACATGTGCACGAGAGTAATTAATGTTTCTAGTTAGAGAATTCATACTGAACAGTATTTGAAGCAGATAGGTGTAAAGTAAAAAATAGTAATAATAATATTACAAAACATTATTTATAATAAAATTATAGTTTGTTTATGATAATTGCAAACGTCGGAAATGCAAATGCATGAACGTCATTGCTCATCCCGTCCTGATATTCGTAATCTGATTATGTTGGCTTTGTTAATGTGGAATAATTTATTTAATATATAAATTATCTGTAATATAATTTCGCCTGGAAATGGATTTGTTATTCCAGAATTCATTGGGGAACTGCTCCCGGTATTTGTTATCGTATTCGCTTTGTTTAAAGATTAATTTTCTAGATAACAAAATATATTTAAAATTCCCCCCACAAAACTAATAATTTTGCCCAGCCCAGCGCATAATAATAATCATTCTCTAATTGCGCAACCAGAACGCTTCCCGCCTAATTAATTAATTCAATAATCAGTCTGCGCATGAAATGTAATTTGAGCGCCAGGTTGAATCAAATTAAATCTGAGCACATTTCTCGCTGTCCATTTTAGATGGTGCAAGCAAAGGATTTAAAAATTAATTACTTTATCCCTCCCTCGCCTCCATTTTCTCCTCATCCAACCGTGTGTGTGTTTACAACATTCAATTGAATGGACGAAATGAACTTGGGAATAGACTACAATGAAAATGCGTTGTCTTCGCTGAAAGGGCCTCCAGTGTTATGTGCAGGATGTAAGACAAGACTGGGAAAACGTCCTGCCACCTGCTACCCTCTTCCAGACAGACAATATGAGTATTAGGCATGCACCCGAAGAAGCAATGGAGTGGGGATAAGAATGCCCCTGGAATTTTGTCCACACTACAAGCAACCCGCCAGGCATTCAGGTATTTTCACAGTCTATTAACGCAAGTTCTCGACTGCTATTTGCTAGAGTGCACCCTAAAGAGTCCTAGTTTATTTGTCCACGTAATAATAACAACAAGGAACAAGAAGCTTGGAGAATTTCCCTCCCGAGGAGAAATGAATTCAAAAATAAGAAATTGCCTCATTTAATTACCCCCGAACATGCAGATCAAGCGTCATTGTTGATGGAAAATAAACGCCAGAGATAATAACATATAATTGCATGTTATTTTGACGTCAGCAACAGATAGTCTATTAATAGGCAACCAAATGTGCATTATGCGCGCGGACTCGTTACGACTGATTAGTTTACAATCGGTTAATTGAATGATGGAAAATACATGCTCGCCCCCGCTTCTTTCAATTAACACTCGACGCGCCTTGCTGTACCGTGGTGCGCGGAGGGCGGTGATAATAATTAATGCGACATGAAATATGCAAATTAACTAACAATTCGCACCGGAATCCCATCGCGCTGTTCTCGATGTGTTGTGTTGCGTTGTTGTTCGAAGTCGTCCCGTGCCCCATTGCATTATAGCGGCGTGTCTGCACCGCCAAATAGTGGAGTGTGCTGCTGCAAGCGCACAACACGTCCTAATGGAATTCCTCGTCTGCAAACAGAACTCGGGCGGCCTCCTCGAGGAGGAGCTCATGCTCTTGGATTATTATCGCATAAAACTTTGATCTACATGAGGCGCCGAATGTTCACTACCGCCCCCACATCTCCACTCCGACAAAACTGGGTAAACGGCGTCTATTGCACAATCTGTTTTGAGTATTTGCTAATGTGCACAGATTTTGGAAATTTGCGAGTACGTGTGCACCCGGCATGAAATTTGCTGTGACTGCCTCGAGTGCGAATTGATTTGCACTCGCATTAAATTCGCCAAGTTTCGATTAATTACCAACGAATGTTTGTATATGTTCACGAAATTCACAACTATAAGTTCGCATTTAATAATTTATAATTTATGCAGTGCATGGGAATCTAGGCAACCCATTAAACGCAACGCAATTTATCCTTTTTAATGGATCATTTTTCATCACAAATTGCATCTAAAAATTCCCCAACTATTTTTGAAACTTACTTCTTAATAACATTTAATAATGAATGAAGAAGACCGACAACGTGCAAACTAATGGTTTATAATTCATACCAAGCTAAGCAAATAATTGTTTTTCAAGTATGAAACAAAACATCCATTGTTGTCCATTCGCCCTTGCGAATTAGATCGGCTGGCTAAGAGGAAACTCAATTAACTATTGACTCTCGCGGCTGTAGATCGCCTCCAAAACAATAAATTGAATTTCATTGTTGTACGCCTTTGTGTTATTAATATTTTAATAGCCATGACGAGGCCAGCAAATTCCCCAGCTCATCTATGTCGACGGCGAGTTTACCCAATTTATCCGCGTATAGTGGTCATTCATTTCGCCAAACGGGATGACGGAAAACTTTCTCAAAGCCGGCCGACCAGCCAAACTAAGGGGTTTGATGTAAACTTTGCTAAACCCCATGGATTTAATTTGGTTTTTTTTTTCAGTTCGTTTTGTGAGCGTAAAATAGCCACCGAAACGCTGCGTAGCAGGCGAAATTAGAATTGGTACAATTAAGTTTCATTTAGTAAATTACAATATTTCACTATTCATGTCAATATGCATGCGCTGCAGCTAGGCAAATTGACGACTTTGCAATGGATGGCACAAATGAACGGTTCTGCTGTTCTTCTATTCAAAACGCGCACATAATGTGAGTGGTAAATTGAAAAAGTTCTTCAATTAGTTGCACTTTGCGCGTCGAGTTTTAAGTTTCTAATTGTGTAATTAACTGTAATTATTTATTCTTTCCAGTCAAGTTGTTGGAATTCTTAAAGAAGAATGGAAGAGTAAAAAATAACTAAAAAACGAATTACTCTTGCAATATAGCATCGGAAAAGTTTGAAAATAAGCCATAACTGAAGCGTGTGAGGTATGCAACTTTTCGTACACCTTTCGACTTAATCTCAAATAACTGAATTACATTATGAATATTCGTGTAGTTTTCATTGCTTAAAAACTTTCCATGGTCGTTTCAAAGACGTCGTTTAAGAAATTTAGCAAACCTTTACCAGCTAATCGACAAACACATGCTTGTTTGATGCTAAAGAACGGGTCAACAAACAAAAATAGCTGCAACAATCACGTCAAAGAGTGTCCCTGTACCGTCATCAAAAACGCTCATCACCTTGGCACTAAGAGCCCTTGGGTTAACTCTATTTACCATTCGCTCACAGGTATAAATTGCATTTTACGCTCAGATGAGCAAGGGATTCGGCGAGTTGTGCGACAGACTCAGCCTTCAAGAATTCATCCCAGCTCACGAGGGACCACATAAACAAATTTATCATAATTACCCCTCAACAGGCACGAACGGCTTGTCTGACAAGCCTCAGCCCTCCCAGCTCAAGTTGATCGTTCTTTTTTTGATTACCTCTGTTGCAGTGTGGAATTACCTGGCAGCATGTTGCTCGGCCTGCTCTTCCTCCTCTTCCTGCCGCTGCCGAGCGTCGTCGTCGGCGCGGCGCACAACCTGCGGCCCGTCTGCGGTGGTCGGCTCACAGCAGCCCATGGTGTCCTCGCGACGCCCAACTTCCCGCGCCGCTTCCCAACGCCCATCCGCTGTCAATGGGCGATCGACGCGCGACACGTGCAGGCAGCGTCGCCGCGACGCCGCGTCTCCATCAAGATCTACCTGACGCAGCTCTACGTCCACGAAGGCCTCACGTTCACCGAGTACGACAGCTTCGATGCGTACGACTACGGCAAGTTGATGGGCGGCAGCGGTGGCGGTACGGGCGCCGTGGCGTTCCGACTCGCTGAAGATGATGTGACGAGCAACAAGACGCACGTCGTCGTCGACAAGGAGTACTTGATCGTCGACTTTCAGCTGGAAAGATTGGAGAGTACTCACCTGCGAGTCCTCGATGGTCTGCTGGATGTCTTCGGCTTCAATATCACCTACGAGATCAGCACCGGGCCGCCACGGGAGGATCGCTGCACGATGAAGTTTTGCGGGTTTACTGGTTACTGCTACGATGATTTTACGTGAGTTGCACAAGCTAAAACATACAAAAAATGTTATTAATTGGTGTAAACCCACAACAAAGAAGAGTTGGGTTTCGTAACTTTGTTTTCCCATTTTCGCACTTCAGTAAAATGTGCATAATCTTTGGCCTCGACCAATAAGCTAGGGGGAAATGGAAAGCTTCACCTAACAGGGCAAAAACGAAACAAAGTTTTTATCGAGTAGGGCGTAAACAAAGCGGGGAAGTCACAAATAAAGTTAGTGAGACACCAATGCTTTTAGCCCAAGAACTGACAAAAAATCCTGGTACAAAATATAGTGGGTCTCAGAAAAAATATCAATAAATCAGTAAATGCAAAATGAAAAATTGTGGCTAGATATCAACAGAATTTTTCGGATGAAACTTTCAATTCTGAACTTCCTGTTGGAAGTTAGTAATGAAATTCCTTTCGTGGCCGCGTTTTGCTTGCGGGACATGGAGATTCTACCCTAGGACCACATTCTAATCCTTTGATTAAATCAAGTACACGAAATTACATCCGCAAATTGCATGTCTACTTGGCGGAAATCCTCAAGATAAATATTGATCTCGATTGCACTTCCCCAAATAAGATCCGCAGCACATCCGTCCCAATAACTCTACGGAGCAAACAACAGATAGCAATCGAAGAGCAAGTCGATGAAACTGAATGATTTGTCTGTCTCTCAAGATCGTGCTCTCGAAGCTATCGCGTTTTTTTCCATCATGATTTGCACTCCAATTTTTCTCACCCTTGCGTTCCAGTGGCTGCCGTCGTCATCGACGTCTTCATTACCGGTTGTTTTCATTTCGCAGGCACTTCAGATGCGATTGCTTTCCGGGCTTCAGCGGTCGACACTGCTCCGAAGGCCCGCTGTCCAAGTGCACCGTCAACGGCCAGCCGATGTGCGAGAATGGCGCCGAATGCAGGCAAGTCACTTCCTTATCTCTACGCCCGACCAATATAGATCACACGCCGGCAAATCTACAAGACGAAAACATTGATTAGAATGGTGCAAATGCAACATTCGCATTTCCGCATCCAATTTGAATTTTTCATGCGGGATAAATTGCAGCAAATGAATAATTCTCACATCATCGACCTGCATGATATGTCGAGTGGGAGCCAGTACTTAATAATTAAAATCCATTTTAATGAAAATTGCGATGGATGCGAAATGCGTCAGAAAAACTATTATGAAAGCGATAAAATTTAGCTTTGGAACATTTGCTTCGCTTTGAATTCATTGTACGATTTAGGCGCTTGATGCAAAATGAAACAAATGAAATAAACGTGTTGCTTCCGCTTCTCTGTCTTGCAGGCATACCGGGCACACGGCGTACGTGTGCGATTGTAAGCCCGGCTTCGAGGGGACTTTTTGCGAACGCCGGAAGGCCGACATACCCACGACCGGTAATGTAAACTTTCCGTATTATCACTTGTATTTATATTTTCATTTGCTTCCCCGCCACAGTCCCTCGTGTCAGGCGGACTTCCGGTCTGGCATATCCCTTATCCTAATAGAAATGCAATTTCATACCACGTATTTATGATCCAGCGTCGCCGTCGTGGATTAGCGGGGGCCATGTTTTCATTCCGCGTCGTTATTATGACTGCATCCATGCAGAATAACATTCGCAACGAATTACAATCATCAAATGGCTATCGGAGAAACGAACGCACGCACACTCACTCACGTTCCGCGATTCACTGAATGTTGTTCCATTCGGTAAGGACGTTGCGCCAAAATTATCTCTCTCAGATTTCGTGCATCTGCAATCAAATAAATTTTAGACATTGAATGTGAAAATATCGTATTGTGGAATAATAACAACATTCATGCATGCCAACCATTTCGTTGAAGACCGAACAAAATGAAACCTTTTGCAAATATCCCATGATAGCCAATAAACATCGTAAATTCAAATAAAAATGCAAAATACGATTACAAATCAATTGCATCAACTATAGTTTCAGGCTAAATCCCGAAATTGGATTGTAGGGATTCCATGGATGATAGTTTGCAATTTTTTCCCATAATAAGACGAAAAAATCGCGGCAAATTGATGCATGTGATGATATTCGTGAGAATCCATTCAGCCAACTCACCTCCACCTCTCGACGGCCATTTGAAATATGCGGAACTCGCTTATTGGAATGTCCCCTCACTCCCACACTGGTCGACCCGACCGCCCCCAGGTCCCACCAGCCTCATATCTACCCGGGGCGGCATTGAGGTAATATCCACACTTCTCAATTTATGGATGCGATAAAAATCGCAACGGAAACGATGCCAGGAGCTGCCTGGGGATGCTAAGTGAAAAGCGATTTTCTTGCCCCCCGATCATCCGAGAATCCGAGTGCTGCAATTTTAGTTGATTACAATTTTTCGCAGCGCCCAGTGTTCGGCCAATATTTACCTCGACGAGAGCAACGCTCAAAGCATGATAAAACCGGGCATTTCATGTTTGATTATAACTCAAATCGAATTGATTTGCACATTGCACTCCGCGTAAAGGAAAAAGGAGGCAAAAGCAGCATCGTAAATGTTTGCTCACTATGGAAATTCATAGCGAATATTTGTTGTTTTCGGACATGGCCGAAAGTATTCGCTGTTTGTCATGTAATTATGCCGTAATTAGAGGAATGGCGGGGAATGCATGGATGGCGACTCGAAAACTTTCCCTTTTGCCCGGCAAACGCATGGGTTCCATCCAGTCATAATTCTCATGCGAGGGGATCCATGAAAGCGTGTTGCGGTTTCTCTTGGTCCCATGCATGCATATTGCGCGTCCTTGAAGTCCTCTTCAAACTTTGCCCGTGTTTTTGCCACGTTGGACAACTATTTCGATCAAATGAAATGAAATTTCATGTCTCCCCTTGAACTAGAAACACATTTCTGGACCACGTTTCCTAAAACAAAGAAAACGGAAATTAGCTGATTTTCTTAAAACAAATCTTTTATACATACTTCCGTTTTTGTATCATCTAAAATATTGTTGCTCTCATCGTCGACAGGATGCGATAGCAACGATCCAACTTGTTTAATTTCCTGCCCGTTCAACGGCACCATGGAAGATGTCTGCCAGTGCGATTTTGGATCCAGCAAAAAATTCCTGTCGGCAATCAACGGTAAGAAAGAACGCATCAAATCAAATCTCGCTAATTCATTTGCTTGCTGGCCAAATTACTGAATGAGCACTGAATGTTTGCTTACATTTCCAGAGTCGATCGGCTACTCAAGTCGTATTTTCGTCCAGAGTGCTCTCGGCGAAAAGTATTTGGCAGCCACATTGAAACGAAACGTATGTATTTATTCACTTCATTACATTTCAACTCGCTTCTTATGCCCCGACTTTCTCCGCCTTCTTCTCCTTCATCTTCCACGTCTTCTGCTACAGCTTCTTTTGTGGCTGCTTCTTCGCCGTTATCTGCTTGTATAGTACTCGCATGTCAGTTACATAGTTGGCAAGAAGAAAAGTAGTCGACGGTGGTGGTAATGCGAGTTTGCAACTTTCGGACGCAAAACGGCCGAAAAGATTCCGTTCTCGGGCCCTTTCGGCCTGCCTCCATTTTCTTAGGCATTCTTCTCCTTTTGGACTGTCGAAGACGCGCAGCCTGCACGCAAGCAAACACAACGGAATGTTATTTACCGAGTATCCTAACGGCGCTCGATGTGCAGCACCGGTTTCCATTAAATTTGTGCAAATTTCCCAGCATCGCCTTGCGTCGAGAGATCCCCTCTTTGTCACGTTCCTGCCATATCAGATAAAACCAGATAAACATGTTATTGTATCACACAAAGTTGTCGCCCCGTTTGGGGGCTTGTTGTGCGACTTATCAGCCGCGCATTTTCAATTTGTTCGATTTCTTGTTTCGCCCTATTTTACGACTTTAAAATTGTAGAAAATCTTGGAAGCCGGGGAGCAATTAATCACTGCAACTTTTTTGGCGTAATTTTATCAATGGTCGTAAAATTTGAATATTGGAACACCGTGAACATTGCGGAAGATAAGCACATGAATATTTCGGAAGGTTGACATTGATTTAGAATTGTTTTTCTTTCACATAGCGTTGCCGCAATGATTCCAGCCAGTTGAGCTGGCTGGCTGGAGGAGTAAAAACTTTGCTTTATTTACTGTGTGGGCAAGTGAAAAAGTTTGGCGTGGGACGCATTTACATCCCGTTTGAGGATTGTGCCCAATAGGAAAGTAATAGCCGGGCATCGCGGGGGAAACTTTTCAAATTGGACTTGCCATGCTTTTTGTTATTCGTTTCCTATCACGAAGTCTTTAAGAAGTTGCTTCGTGGAAATTTGGGGTTTGATTAACCAATCCTACCAAAGCAAATTTCTCATTTTTCTATTTTCTCAGAGCCAAGTCAATAAATAATATGGGGATTAAAATAATGCACTGATATTTTCGTTGTTGCAGTCTTCCCTGGGCCATTTCCGGTTTGTTTTATGATAGGGCGATGCAATTCGAATAAAAATAAGGACTCCTATAGTGGCACGTTGGGAGAAATTGTCATCAGATTTATTCGAGGGTCCTTCAACTTCTTCCCCTCGCACGTGATTCTTTTGGCTATCATTTTTGCCTTGTGGCAATTCCGATTACGATTTCTTTCTTCGCTATGGATTTATACCGTGCTAATAAATTTCCGCCCCACACATTCACGCAATAAATATCCAAAATATAATTAGTTGGATGACTCCAGAAAAAAATGCTACACCATTAACGAAATTGATGAACTCGTATGCATTCAGTGCGTATCAATATTTAACGACCTCGTTACGCGTTTTTCCATCCGTACTATCATCTCGCTCATAAATTAACTCAAAATTAATGACTGTTCCAGATCTACGACTTATTGAAGGTGAACGTCACAAAAGTCGAGGACATCAATATAATTCTGTTCAAGTGAGTTGAATCGCCCCCCATTCCATCCAGCCTAATAAGATTAATACCTTGGGTTGCTCACTCAACGTGTTTAACTTTTAAGTCGGAAATACTTTTACTTTTTTTGCACGTCCGCTGAAAACTCGAGGGCGATAATAAGAAATAAGAAGCGTGGCACAACGGACGCGTTTGCCTGAGAGACTTTTAATTAACGATTGATTGAAATAAATTAATCGGGGCATTCGTTACCTACACGTTACGTTGTTATATACATTTCGATTCTGTGAGCGGGGCTCGACGATGCGAATGAAGAAGAGCAAAAGGTCGATTCCAGCCCGATGGTTTTAGATGGGATGCAAGAGAGAGAGAGAGATCGAATGCGACGTGTTCCAAACTCGCGCTGATTAAAAGGCCCCGGACAAATTAGCTTGCGTGGATGGGGACCGGCTCGCGTTCACTATACATTTTACATAAAACTGGTCGCTCTGGCGTTTTCTCCGCCTCGATCAAGAACTCCCTTCGACCATATTTGGCTGGAAATTGCGAAACCTTCGTACGGACCCATCAAAGGCTCGTTTTTGTGTGCACAGCCGCCACATGGTGCGATGACATAATTAAAACTGATTTTTTTCCTAACGCTAAACCACAACGGACTGCCCGCCATTTGCAAACTTCCGGCGTAAAGTATTATCATAAATAAAGCATTATTTATATCGTCCTTCGGCAGCAGAAACAATGTGGAAGTTATTTTTACGTTTATAGACGTCTTTGTTAATTATTTACGCGTTGAACTTTTCGCTGAGATAGCGCGTAAAAAATGAATCTGATTCCACGCTACGAGAAATAAATTCACCCCACAGCAAAACAGATTTCCTGTTGCAAATCTCTTGACTTTTCATTCCCTGCGGGTCGTCGCGCTTTTAACGCCCTCGCGTATCTTGAAGAAATGTTTTTAAAGCGCAAAATTATGATCGCAAGTTTTTTTTTGTACTTCCCCTCTCATTTGTTATGAATCCATTTGGATTTGTTGGCTTATCATACAGCACCGTGAACAACGAGTCGGACGTGACGCTCCGTTTCTACGCACCGAAGCAGCAGGACGTGCTCATTCGCAGTACGATTCGCAGATGGGGGCGCCAGCAATACGGTCGTACCGATAACAATTACACCCTCACCGAAAGGGACATAGTGGTGAAAACCGAACCCTATTTGTATCTCGATGTAAGTTCAATTTACATCGAGCTCCCCGGTTCAGATGATTAAATTTGGATTCTTACCAATGTGTTCTCAGATAGTTGCGGTTGATAAGAGCGGTTCTATCTGCGAAGGCGAGGAATTCGTTTTGTCCTGCACGGCGCGTGGTTCCCCACTTATGCGATTCCGATGGTTTATGGACGACGTCCTCGTCAATTTGACTAGTGCCACCAAGTAAGTTCAAATTCCATGTGTTAGATTTCCTACAAAATGAAAATTGTTATTGGTCTGGCAAGTTTGTTATCATACCATGATGGTCATTGAGTTGAATTATTGTTGTCAAAATTAGGAACAAATGGGAGACTCTGATATCGAGAGGTCAAAATACAGACCATTACACCGCACTCCTCGGTTTCCGCGGAGCAAATCGTTTTGACCATGGGAGATACACGTGTCAGGTCGAAGACTATGGTATCCAACAATGTCGTTCCCTCCATGTGGACATCGTCCATCAGCCAAGCATCCAATTGGAGCCGGCAAGCCTCACCGTAGAAAAAGTACGCCGAAATCCTAAACGAAAGAAACAAAAGATATAATAAATCGTCTGACTGCAGGGTCAACCCTTCACGATCAAATGTCTGAGTATGGCCAAGTTTGGCGAAAAGTACAAGTTCTCGTGGACGAAGGATAAATACCTGCTGCCAATTAAAACGGACTTCGAGCACTACGAAGTCCTGTATCCAAGCGGCAGCATCCTCCAGGTCGCACGGCTCAATGTAATTATTAATGTGCTAACTTCATTTCGTTGTCGTCCCACACGCATTCAATTCTCCTCCTTGTTTCTCTATCTTTTTGGTGACTATTTTCCACTCCAGAAAACCACAACATACTCGTGCCTGGCGCATCTCGACAAACTCTCGGCGGAGAGCTCGATTGTCGTGTACGTCGTCGACAAGCACGTCGTGCGGCCGTGTCCAGCGGAGCGCATCGCCGAAGCAACATGGCCAGAAACGGCCGCCGGTGGCGATTGCCGACTCCCCTGCCCCATGGGCTACTTCGGCGAGACGGTGCGCGCGTGCATCATGATGGAGAACGGCCAGCCGAGGTGGCTGCCACCCGATCACTCCAACTGCACGCACGACGACTTGATGGAGTATTTACGTGATGTAAGAGCTTTCCATTGTATCCATAAAGCCCCCCAGGCTCATTATTAATTCGACATGATTAATCAGAGGCGATGTGGTCGCGTTTTCAGTTTCGCTACCTCGAAGAGGGCTACGCCAAGACGACGCCGCTGGAGACGCTCGCCAGAATCAGGACGTACATCGCATCGCATGGGAGCTTCCTGCGCGGTGAGGGACGCGTCGTTTTGCACTTCCTGGAGCGCATTGCCGGCTTCAACAACGCCTCGCACGGCTACTCGGATCACGTGCGCGTCACCGACCTCCTCCTCGAGATCGTCGACGGCATCCTCGCACAGAACGTCTCGCTCAACAAGGAGCAGGTGAGCAGGGAGGGCGTCTATCTTTTCGCTGCATCAAATCGTTGTCATTTCATGCATGTGTGATGGCTGCCTGGGGAGCGGGCTGCTGCGGGAAATGCGGTGCTGGTCGGAGGAGGGTGTAGCATTGAGCACAATGCGGATGGCATGTCGAGGGAGCGAGCAAATTTGCGAGCTATTTGTTTGCGGTTGCAAATGCTTGTCAATCAGGAAATGAATCGATTTGTAGGGCATCCGCTCTTCTGTTGGCGCGGCGCCGCGCGGGCTGATGTTTGTTCAGGATTGACTAGTTTTGCGTAAGGGAGTGAATTACGCAATTTATAACCCCGCCGCCCTCAACTCTTGATTTTCCAAAGTAAAGTGGATTTCTCTATACTCGCGGTCGGACGGTCAAAACGCAACTTGCAGATCAATAATTTTGCTGAAATTTCGAAAGGCATTATTATAATGAACGAGTAAATATGTTGCTAACTAACGTACGGGCAATGGTGGAACTGCAATGCTCCACACAGTAAAATTAAAGTGCTCCAAAGCAGCATTTGTTCGGCTCGTAAAAACTTGCAAAATAAAGTTGTAAACTTTCTGCACGCCTCGCACGAAATGGATGCAATCTAATGGACGGAAATGTTGCATTTTCAGCAAGTCGTAACCCTTCAGAAACTCGTCCACAGCCAGCTGATGATTCTTAGCGCACATATCATCGAGCCCTACGTGAAAATCTTAACGAACCTGGAAGTTTCAATTAAAATAGATAAGTACGAACCTGTTTTATGCTCTTTTGCACTTATGAGCAACTTCACAATAGTGAGAATAGTAAATCTAAGATTTTGATTGCAACCAATGAAAATTCTTACAAAAATCTCAAATCAAATCTCAAAAAATACTATCTGCAACATGAATTATCTGCTCTAGGTACTCAATCAACCCAGCATGCCTAATTCAAGTGACTTATCACAATCTGTACGCATTCCTGACCAAGAAATCCGTCATTCGATTGAGGTAAGCAACTCGGCAAAATTCGCAACATATTCGTTCGTAAAAATCTGTTTGCAGCTATGGAGATGATAGGGAAATGATTTATGACTTAATTTCGGACGTGACGTCAATTTGGCGCTGGGAGAACGAAATCCACCAGGTACAACCAAACGAGAGAAAAGTCTTAGCGACATTTGAACCTCTCCCTAGGATAAGTTCACCTGAAGGGGTTGATTTCCTACAAACAGAGAACAAAAAAGGAGCCTTACGTTGTTTTCTCGCTGAATACGCCGCCTCCGACTACGTCTGGGACGCCAGCAAGTGCCACCTGGTGCACGTCGACCGCAACGCCTCGACGAAGATGCGCTGCGAATGCGACACTCCCGGTACAATGGCTCTACTCCTCGTCGAGTCTTCAGATCCACATAGTGCCGACCTACATCGCACCGTACGCGACGACGTCGTCATCACCGGATGCGCCGTCTGCCTCGTCCTCAGCGTGCTCGCCGGTATCCTGCTGTCGATCAGCTGGTGTCGGCACAAATCGACGATGACTTTCCTTCGAGGGCAGTGCGCCGCCTCCATCGCTGGCTGCATGGTGCTCTTCCTAGTCGGCTTCACCGACGTCATCGCCAAAGTGAGTCCCATTGTCGAGCGTCGGTTATCGAAATAGTATAAAGGTTTTGAAAACGTTTACCTGTGCGTATAGCGCTTCTATTTGAACGTATTGTCCTGCCTGCTCATCTGCTACCTCTCGGCGCTCGCGTCGCAATTGAGTGCGTTGCTCATCATCTACACGGAGCTGATCGACATGCAGACCATCAGCAGCATGAAGCCGACCGTCGTGGGCATTGTCTCGGGCGCGCCTGCCATCGCCGTCTTCGCCAATCACCTCACGCACAACATCAAGGACATTCCGCTGGCGCATTGGTGGATCGTGAGGAATACGCTCGCCTTCTACGTGTTCATCGTGTGCGTCGCCATCATCAGCGTGCTCTACGTCATCGTCTGCTGTCTCGTCTCCAAGCTGCTCAAGTTCGACAAGACGAAGAGCGACAAACTGCTGAAAAATCGGTAATATACAAGTATTAAAAACGCATCGATCCCATTGTTAATATAAATGCAAATTTGACATTCAATTTAAAAGCGTAATTATTGATGTGTGTTTGCTCTGATTGCACGGCGCACAGATTAACGTTTTATTCTATGAATTTAAATAGATCATTAATAATGACGAAGTCGACACTTATCTTCATGGCGGTGGCGATTTCAGCCGGCACCAGCGTCGCCTGCGTGAACTTCCCCGAGGAGCTGATGTGGCGCTACACCTTTGCAGCCACCACGATATTTATGGTAATACGCTATTATTTAAAGCTTCGACCGGCTTACCTGCATTATCTCTGCGGGCGTCGTATAATTTTTTCTAATGAGATGTCCTTATGTTGCTGCGTGCAGGGGGTCGTGACGTTGGTGTGTCTGGTGCTCAACGTTCACTCGCTATCGTTGAAACGTGTATTGGAGAAGTTCCATCACAATCGGCCCGAACAGAAGCACCACACGGCGAAGGGGGCTAAAACCAAGGACACAAAGCACCACGTTTCGCATAATAAATGTAAGTTGCACATGCCGGCCGTTTTACGCGGTATTTTCTAGGTTAGATATGGACCGTTTCAGAACATCTACTGACGTATGATGACGTATATCAAGATTGCATCTGCGCAATCGTTAAATCCTCAAAAATGAACATTTTAGACAATTTTCTCAATATCTTTTCTTAACATCTCGTAGATGTTGTGAATTTCCTGTTGGAAAATATAAATTACCAATTAGTTTTGATAATTATGTCGAATGTGGCGCCCCCAGTGGTTTGCATCAGAACTACGAACAATTAAATTCGACCAAATTATTTAATTTAAACGTAATTATTACCCGTGCATGTTGTTGTTGTTGTTGTAGATCACTTTATACTTTGCCCTAGCGTAGAAATACATAGGATGTAGATTGTGTTGTTGTCCCTTTGTTGATGTTTCATGTAAGTAGCCATAGACAATATGCCATCAGCGAATATTAAACGCTCTATTGTTCTTGTTGCTGTGGCATAAGGTGCATCAACAAAAGGCGTCGACTTGCCTGCCCTGCAGTCGCCCGAAATTGAAGAGTACCCGGCCAGCCCGACGCAATACATGCCGGCATCGGGGGCCCCCTTGGGGAACGCTACGTCGCTGAACTCACCCGACATCCTCGGCACCAAGGTGTTCGCCGAACTCGACCTGGTTGCCTCTTCCCGGCAGAGCGAACTGCCCGAAGCCATCGGCGATGAGGTGCGACCGCCGCAAACGGCTTCCTCGCAGCAGCCGCCATCCTCCCCAGGTCGTAAATCAACGACCGCGTCGAATGTTATTATTGCGAATAGCTGGACGCAGCAGCAAGGCAGCGAACTGAACGACGCGTTGAGTGCTGCCGGCTCAAGTGCAGTCGATAAATGCATTATTAACGCATCGCCAGTAGTGGCACTTGGGAAATTCACTAAACCCGATAAATGTGTGACGTTCTGCGACAAGATTGAGTACGATTCTTGTGCGGTGATGTCTCCCATTGGAGACGCCAAGATTGTAAATGACAATGATGTTGTAATTGACGACAAGATTGCGGCTGTTGATGGTGCTGCCGCAAGTGCTGCCAACCCTGCAAATTTAAATGATGTTATGGACGGAATTTGCAATGATTTAAAATATTTGCTAAATGGTCATCAGTTCACTGATCCAATCAGTTCCATTTCGTGTTGATATTTATCAGTGTTAGCTGTTAAGAGTATTATTTAATTTTATACGGATTTTTTAGTATTAGATTGAAGTATACGCGCTCAGGATCTTGCATCATAAATGTTAAGTTAAAATTAGTACAATAGCTATAAGTCTAGACTATTGAATGGAATGTTAATGTAAGTTTTTATAAAGTACAACAACGAAACAAATTAAATGCAATTGAATTGTACTCAAATTTGATATGAAACCTAAATTAGAGTGATGTCTACGCTAAGAACCGTTATTAGGACCCACCAATCGATAACAAGCAATAATTTTTTTGAATTCACGTCAAATTGCATGTTTACTTTGGCTTTTTAATGCAGCAAGTAGCAGGTATAAAATGAATGGCTCAATGGTCTCAGAAACCGCAGAATGAAGTTACAACTATTCTACTTACTCTTGTTGCACCTAAGCAATGCGTTTCAATTTCGAAACGCAATTGGAAACGTCCTCGTAAACATGATGACAAACCTCAACAAGCCCGTAATGCTACACATGAAGTTATTATGTTGGCGGAAACGTAAGTTCTCCCGGTTGAAGTTAATAAATTTTTCCGTCCGCTCGCACAAACCCACAAACAAATCTATATCTTTCGTTACAGGCGAACTAGTCGTCCTGAATAAGCTGCTGCATGCCCGCAAGTTTCCGACGAGTCAACTCAAAGAAGGCTTTAGAAACTTTCATTATACCCGCGAACAGATTGTTTTCCTCGTCGATTTAAATTGCAAACCTGATATCGAACTTTTGCAACTGGTAAATTGACAAGAAAATAAATTCTAAAGTCTGGGGGAAAACGACTTGAAAGAAAAAAGTTGGTAGCACTGAAATAATCTACCAACCGTGGAGGGAGTAATGACATTACTCCCTCCCGCTACCAACATTACCCCCAGGGCTTTAGTATTCCCCTAGATTATGAATGTTACTAGATCAAATTGTTCTCTAGATCCAGGAAAATTACAAGGAACTGTTTGAAGATCCCTACATCTGGGTGGTTTTATTCGGGGAGAAAGATCAGATCGATGGGTTGTATCTCCCTGCATCAAGCCGTTTCTACACGATAGAGGAGCAATCTAATAGGGATGAGTACTCCATAGGTTTGCTTTATAACCTACCAAATGTCGTTGGACTTCTTAGAAATGATGTGGGATATTGGTCCAATGGGACGTTTACTCGTTTTACCAAAATCTACGATGCCGAACACCGCAAGAATCTTGGCCAACTCATGTTGAATTGCAGCGCTATCATTCTCTTCCCCAGAAGTATCGAGCATCTTCTTGATGGTCGCTTTCGCAACGAGGATCAACAACTCAAGATGGCTTACCCGTTAACGCAGGCAATCTCAGAATTCGCCAATTTCACCTTCGAAATGCGATGGTCCTCACTGTGGGAATTACGACATCCCAATGGTACCATCACCGGAATGTACGCTGATTATGTGTACGGAACATCCGAGATTAACGGTAGTACAGGCATCTACAAATAACAATTGTATTAAAATTAATGAACTTTCAGCTGGTGTGATGTTCGTAATGAAACACCGTATTCCCCACGTTACGTACCTTCATCTAGTAGACTCACACGCCGTGTTTATCTTCCGTGCACCGCCATTGTCCTACGTGAAGAATATCTATCTGCTGCCCTTCAATTTGTCCGTCTGGCTGGCCTGTCTCGGAACGTTCATTTGTTGCCTTGCGGCATTATATGCGATAACCTACCTTGAGGCACGGATGCCGGAACTGCAGCAGCACACTAACGAAAACACCTCGCAATTGCAGCCGGATCTCTTCGACCTGTTGCACATCGATGTGAGCCTCATGTGCCAGCAAGGAATGGAGAGTGAACCATCGAGCAATGGTGGCCGGCTCGCCACGTTCGTCTTACTCCTCGGGATTTTGTTTCTGTTCACAGCGTATTCTGCGAATATCGTCACGTTACTGCAGTCGCGTAGTGATGCGATCAATTCGATGGAGGCACTGTACAGCTCGAACATCCAACTTGGGATCGAGAATGTTGCATGGGCGAAATACGTCTTCAAAGTATGTTTCGACTTATCCGCCATTTGTTTATCGTTAGCGTCTGTTTCATTTGTTTCTTATCGACGTTATCTGTAATTCTTGTAGATGGCGCCTGAAAAAGTTATGCAAGCTCTTTATCGAGAAAAAATTGCTCCTCCTGGAAAATCATCACGATTCATCGATGCTACCGAAGGAGTTGCACGAGTTCGTAGCGAATTTTATGCGTTTCATGCAGAAGGGACCGTTCTGTATCAGCTGATTCAAGATAATTACTACGAAGAGGAGAAATGCGGTCTAATGACTGTTGGCTATGTTAAATCTTTTCCTTATCTTGCAGTCCGAAGAAGGTCGCCATATCGTGAAATTTTTGCTGTTGGGTATTATCTCCAATTGTGTAATATTGCTCTCTTTTAAAAATGCTTGTGTTTCAGTTATAGGAAACTGGAAGAAAATGGTATCGCTAACTGTGCTCACAAGCGAATTTACCTTACCAAACCGAAATGTTCAAGCAATGCCCCAATCTTTGCCAGCGTTAATTTAAACGATGCTTATGCCAGTTATCTTATTTATGGAATAGGACTTGGTGTCTGTGTTATTGTATTCGTAATTGAGCAAATCGTTTGGTATAAAACCAATAAGAAATGGTTTCTTAAATTGAAACGAAATCAACTTACGGATTCAACGTTATTTGATAAGTTCTGGCACAATTCGCATGCTAATAGATAAGCAAAATCTTGTTGTGATGTTAACAGTAGGCAACTTGTTTGACTTTATACATGATTATACAACCCACCATACACTTTGTTACAACCATTGATCAAGGTGAATTTGAGGTTACATTTGATTTTGCGCTGGATTTGTTAAATTTATTTGCCACTCATAAATCAGAATGGTAGTGGAAAAATCAACGTTTTCGAGCAATCCTCTGGAGCAATTTGTCTTGTTGGCGAAGACGGCGAAAGGGGCAGCATGTGTGGAACTCATAAAACAAGTATTGGAAGCACCAGGAGTCTATGTCTTTGGAGAACTACTAGATATGCCCAACATCACTGAAGTATAATTATAATCAGTACCATTAGAGTATAGTTGCTACTAATTGGATTTATTTTAGTTGAATGAAGGTCCTCATCAGAACTACATCAAAACTCTGAATTTATTTGCCTATGGCACTTACAAAGATTACCTTGCCAAGCCGAATGATTACCTGCCATTGTCACCAATTCAGAGGAAGAAGCTGCAACATTTAACTATTGTTACATTGGCCACACAGTCCAAAGTATGTATATAAGATTAGTTACATGCAATTCTCATACATTTTGCATGCATTTGTTTAGTGCATCCCATATTCTGAACTTCTGAAGGAATTAGACATAAAGAATGTAAGAGATTTGGAGGACTTGATTATTGAGGCAATTTATGCTGGTAAGCCTATTCTCTCATTCTGTAATTTGTGTTGATATCAATTCTGTTGTTTTAATCTAGAAATCATCCAAGGGAAGTTGGATCAGAACAACTGCGAACTTGAAATTGACTCAGCTATTGGTAGAGACATTAAGGCTGAGGATATAAATGTGATTGTCAACTGTCTGCAGGAGTGGTGTTCTGCATGTGAAGGTGTCCTTAGTTGCGTGGAGTCGCAAATTCATCGAGCAAATACCGAAAAGAATAAGAGTGTGCAAAGAAAGGGAGATATAGAACAAGAGGTAATATCTTAACTTAATCTTATCAATCTTCATTTTCTACAAATGCCAATTGTTCAATGGTAGATAATCAACATTAAGAAGACGTTAAAGACGCAGCTGCAAGAACGAACTGAGGGCACTGATGAGGCAATGGCAACCGATAGCCGCGAAGCAACCGCCAGCGGCGAGAAAGGCAAGAAATCCTATAAAGGCAAAGGTATACGATCCAGTAGTAAATTTTGGCTTAAATGATAAGTAGATTTAAGGGCGGTCCTAATGAAAATATGCAGTTACTATTCGTATGAAACCAAACAAAGCAAAAATCGTTTCAAATTAAGATAGTGGCGAATTTATATTAAAAATCGCAATAAAACATAATTGAAATTCACAATGCAACCCTAGATGTTTTGCCAACACATTTATGTAACCATAACGGGACCATGAGCATATTTCCCACTGAATGTTTGTGCTATCTCTTAACTTATGTGTGCTCCATGACCAAAAGTAAGAAAATAAGTTTTCGTTTTTTAGGTGGCATTAAAGTGCATCTGCGTTAGTCCCATCACTGTGCTGCGCATCTTTACAAAGATTTACTTATAATTTTAATCATAAACTCTTAATCTTAGTCGTAACTAAAACCAATTATACACATAAGTTTTCTGCTACATAATTACTGCATTAATTTTGTATTTTCCAAAAGCCCATACCATGTGGAAATTTTTGAGTTATAGTTAACGCATCAATTGCATATTCTAATTCTGTCTTGATATTGTTTTACGTTAGAACATATCGACGGTTCATCGTTCATGGCCATGTAATTTGATTCTTCAGGAAATAACGTCGCAATTTATGCATGAGAAACGAGGAATGAGCAACGATTTTTCGGTGAGAGAGCAAGAGGCAATATAGAGATGATAATTTAAGGTTTGTAACTGGTTTCTCATGGCAAATGTCGAATTCTAATTGTACAACTCAGTTTCAGGTGAATTTCTTCTCCCAATATTCAATACAAGGATTAAAAGGATTGAGAAAATGACGGCGTTCATTATTCGAGGTCATGTGCCTTAAAATACAATTTGTTTAAAATATAAAAACTGTATGTATGCCCTTAATCTCCAATAATACTAAATAGCTTAATTATAAATTACGTTATATGAATGCATGATATCAAATGCTATCTATAGTGATAATGATAATGAAACATGAACTAAATTGGAATGTAACATGTTAGATTTTCGGGTCGGTGTCCCGCAACTTGACGAGCTGCTCGGTCGCCTCCCAGAGCTTTTTGGCCTTCGCCATGTCCCTCGCGCCCGAGCTCAGGCCCTTCTCCTTGCAGTCCATGAAGTATTTGCCGCTGACGCCTTCCACTTCGTCAGCACACGCCAAGAAGACGCTCGTTTGGCAGCCTTGCACCGGCGTCTTGAAGAACCCTTTGACGATGAGCATCAACGGCCAGCTGAGTGGGGCCGGAACATTGCGCCAAATTCCCGAATCGATCATTCCTGGATGGAGGCAGTTGGCGGTGACGCCGGTGCCTTCCAGTCTACGTGCTAGCTCATTAGTAAAGTAGATGTTGGCATACTTGGAAACATAGTACAGATAGACCGGAAAGTATGTGTCTACTGGATTAAGTTTTCTCAGATTCACGGAAGCGATGCGGTACAGCTCGGAGGCGACGACGACAACGCGAGCGCTCCCGGTACGCTTCAACAAATCGATGAGTAAATGCGTGAGGAGGAACGGACCGAAATGATTGGTGGCCATGGTGAGTTCGAAACCATCCTCAGAGAGCTTCGTCTTGGTCTCGGCGGTGCCAGCGTTGTGGATGAGCACGTGCAGCTTGCTTTCGGTGCGGTTGACGTCGTCAGCGAACTCGCGTATCGATTTCTGCGAAGCGAGGTCCAATTTTTTGACGACGATCTGCTCGTTGCCGGTCTCCTTGACGATTTCATCTGAAAATCGATTAAGTTAGTAATTGACGCATAATTGCAGGTAAATGATGGCTACCTCTGACGGCGGTGCCGCTCTCCGTGTTGCGGCAGGCGATGATGACGCGCGCCCCGCGTTTTGCCAGCTCGCGCACTGTCTCGCGGCCGATGCCGCCGGTGCCTCCGGTGACGATGACGGTCCGGCCGTTCATCTTCCTTTCGGCGCGATAGTAGCCGCACGTGAGCTGCGCGTAAAGTTTCAACAGAATTATTAGCACGATGCCGACGATGAGTGCGCCAGCGGCGAGCAATAAGCATGCACTGCACAAGCTGAGGCCCAAGAGCCACATGATTTCTGAAAATTGTTCGGAGCGGTTATTACTTTGGCCCAAGGCCCGGTGCAAATGTAATGAACATTACAAAGCGATTAGTTTCTCGTTTGAGGAATGTGTTAATATGTCAAGTCAAGTGCAATCAATGAGAGATGGCTTTCTATTTGCAATTTGCTTGCATACTGGAATAGTGCAAATTTAAAGTTTCTCTTTACACAATTGCACCCAAAAATAAGTAATTTTATGATATGTGTTTATATAGAAGTAATTTGTTTTTTGTATGTGGTGCAAGCAAATTCTATTGATGCAATGATTTCTTCAGAAAGAAAAGAAATCACCACTAAAAAATGAACAATTCATGTGCATGTGTTGTTGGTTTATTAATATTAATGAAGCTAAGAGTAAATCGCATCGCTGTAATGTACTTACCGGAAATCTAAGGCGTAGTTCTTCGCGAAGTAGATGAACTGAACCTGGTGCAATGACACGGCACGAATGCAGACGCTTCTTGCAGCCGGCTTTGATGCGATTTCAGATGCGAACGCGGCAGGAGTGCATTTGCGTCTAGCGGCTCGCGTTCGAAGAGCTTTAACCGTGACCACCGTGACGAGGTCGCGATGTGTAGCTGGTGGAGTGTTGGAGTTTGAGTGCGTAGCAATTACCAATCTGCTGGTGCAAATACGCCTAGTGCTTTCACCTGGCCGCGCGATGAATGATTCCGCCTGCAAGCGTTCGTCGGAAGACGCGTTCGCGACGTCATTGCCATTGAAAACGCGTAGGAAGCACTCCTCTTCGTCGTCGCATTGCGTAGTTCGCGTGTTCCTTATGAATTTTGTCCATGAAGGACTTTTCGAAGTTGCTGATGAAAAACAAATTAATTTCGACCATAGCAAGTGGATGGCCTTCGGGCCGGCCACTTTTTCATGCCTCACTTATTTGTTCTCACTCTTGACTTTGACTTTGTTGGTTTTGTTATTAGTATTCATCAGTCGTCAGCAATTTATTGCACATTCAGATATCTTGCGTAGATATGCTGACAGAGCAGTGAAAATTAGCGAATATAGCGGACTTAATTGATTAATTTCCAAAGCTTTATATGCATGTATAACATCTGCACTAAGCCACCAACAGTTCACATCATACTAAGTTTCTTAGTGCAAATTAAATTAACTAATTGCTAACTTCAACTTTTAAAATTAAAAGTTTTAAATATGAATTTAAATTTCTATAATCCCCCTAATGTTCGGTAGCCAAAGTAATAAATTGGGTTTGAATTCATAACCTCTAAATTTGATACGTTATTTCCGTGGAGGGAATAAAGTGAAACATTACTCCCTCTACGGTTACTTTTATGGCGCGATTGTAAAAAATCAAAGAATCATAATTTATTATTTACAGGCACAATGAGTTTTTCCAGAGGCAAGTCCTCATCACGGCCACAAACCCCATCAAGGCACAAACCAAATAATTCTTCCAATCTACTGAATGCAACTGCTCTAGGTGAATCATTTTGCATCACATCCACGAGTGAATTAAAGACCCAACAAAAGAAGCTAGTCATAGAGAACAATAAGTACTATAAGGAAATGCTTAAGAAGAAAATCATAAATAATATCCATGAAGAAATATCTCAAAAGTGCAATGATGTGTTAATTAAACAAAAGAAGCAACTGACTCTACTCCAATGTGAAGAAGTACACTTGAAATCCGAAGTTGAAAAAATTGCCTTAAACAAATTGATTATTGGAAATATGAGTAGATTGCAGACAACAGTCACACATACAAGTAATCTATTGAATCAAGAGAATATAGAAGAAGAGATATTGGAAATATCCAATGTATTGCAAGAGCATGCTAATAAATTGCTTGTAAGAGGTATTGAACCTATCAAAAACCAAGATGACTATGATAACTTGGAGAAAATCCTACAAGCATACAGCAAACATCTTGTACAGTTAAAGGAGAAGGCTGGAAATACCCAATGTCTGAATGAATTGCCTAAACAGTTAGCTCTTTGCCTAGAGTTGAATGAGAAGCTTAACCAGGAAAATAATGAATTATCTGGAATTGAAGAATCATTCATCAAAAAAATGATTGTATGCTGCAGTGACATGCTCACAAATACTTGAATTATTTTAAGAATTTAATAAAATGATGATGATTACAAATGTGAACTGATGAGAATTTGAGCAGAGCTTTGAAATTACATCATGTCTCTTCTTCATCATCAATCTCAAGACTTACTTCACTGCCATCAATGAGTCTATTATCAATGTAAATACTCTGAAATGTAAGAATAAGTAATTTGTATCATGCTATAAGAAATATTGATTTACATAGAAATTTCTATAGCATTTGGCCATAATAAAAAATCTGAAAATGAAAGAGTTAATCAACATATTCATGATTGTCAGCATTTTTATCTACAGAATTCGTTTAAATTCAGACTTGTCTACCCTCATTGCTCTGTCACATTGGACGTTAACATAAATTATGAGGATGAGGTGATGACTATTTATTGAACATGAGGTGAGATGATGATGGGACGATGCACAACGAATTTATGACATTTTTAAATGTCAAGCTGAAAAGTTTTGAAATAATTCAAATTCTTACAGTATAAAATAACAGCAAATTTTAGAAAATTTATCGAATGAAATGAATGAACGTGTATTTAAAACAATGTCTCAAAATGTAACATGAAACCACCGATATTGATTATTTCCTGGTGATGGGTTTGGCTAATTCGATGATACGCTCGGTTGCTTTGTATCGTAGGGCGTTGGGAGAGATTTTGAATGCGTCCTCATTGTAATCAGCTTCTGTTATTGCATTACGTGCTTTCGGAACAGCCATTTCTACAATTCTCGGTGATGCTGCAAGGTTTAAAGTTAAAGGAGGATACTCTTTTTAACTGCGTTGTTATAAAAATCAAATAATACCTTTCGCGTGCAATGCTCCTTGTTCTACAACGCCCAATTCACGTGGTGGTTCAAACGCCGCCAATTTTGGCACAGATAACTCGAACATCCGTTGCGAGGGCATGTAGGATAACGCCGTCAACGGAACAAAATGCTGATGTTTCCAAGTTTTCATGGAGTTGTCCACATATTTGTGAGTGTAGTGCTTGGGTCTGCCTAGTTGCTCCAAACGATGCATATCTATATCTCTTCTTTTGCCTCTCTGCAAGTCAAAAAGCATTTCCAATTGTTGTTACATTCGAAATTATTTGATATTTACCGAAATCCTTGGTGGTTTGTGCACTTTCTTGGGTTGTGCTAGTTGCGCGCAGTATTCAATAGCTTCGCTAATGGATTTCTTCGATTTGGCGCGTTTACCGCCCAGAACCAGCGATTTACTTCGTTTTCCTTTACCTTTCTTGCCGACTCGTATACTACTTCTGCTCTTTCGTCCTTTCCTGTAGACAAGATCAATTTGTAAGGATTTTAAAAATGTGATTTATAGTTTTGCGTACTTCTTTCGACGTGCTTCACTGTACTCTGAATACGGGGATTTTCTAGCTTTTTCAAGTAGTTTTGCTATCCTGGAATCATATTTCTTGCCGCGGCTATCCTTGTAAAGTTTCCTCGTAGATTGATAAACCCTGAAAAAAGGCTTTGACTAAGTTTCTCGAAAACTACTGTTATTCTTTGTATACCATGGAGGACTAAGTGCCATATATTTGACACTATGGGCAAGATATTCGTTCAGTGCCCGACGCACTCGTTGATATTCCCGTTGCTCATCAGGACGTTCCCGTTGGCGTTGCTTCTCCCGTTTGTATGCTGCCACCTGGGAGGGTTTAATCTTGAAGATTTCCACGTCGTCGGGATGACCTTTTGGTACTGCGAGCATATCCGTGCGCCAGTTGTGTTTGAATTTGCGCATTTCAGGGCGCTTCCGGTGCACGATCAGTTTGTAACGAATGGGATCGATTACTCGGAGGACGTTCGTTGGTAATTGGCCGGCCATTTTGTCGGTGGGTGATTGAATCCTTGAAGATGAAGATGAATTATGAACTATTCAGTGAAACTGCGAATTTTGCGGCCAAAATTGGTGATGTGCATGTCAAATTTACATGAATGCAATGACAATTTTGAAAAGCTTCAACTTACTTGTGGTATGCATCCCAAACAACATGCGTTGTGTCTATAGTTTAGTATTCCGTCTGACTCGAACGATTTACATGGGTGACTTCTTCACGGTCAAAACGATGTCTCCATTTGTCCTCCGGGTTCCTGTACTTGGGGGTGACAATCCTCGGTTTGGCAATTTCCGCTATGCGTGGAGAGGCTTCATAGCTGAGCGCACCTTTTGCCACGTCGAATGGATGCTTCTTGGTTGTTGTATCTTCGCGGGGTCTTGGCTGGGCGATTTCTTCTGTTCTTGGTGATGCTGTTGCATCCAAGGCGCCTTTTTTCACATACACCGGCTTCTTAGGCTTGTACTTTTTGCGTGGTTTACGTGGTTGTGCCAATTCGTCCGTTCGCGCGGATGCTTCGTGGTTCAATGCGGCTTTCGAAACTTTGGTGAAATCACGTGGTCGAGGATCACGACGACTCGTTGGCGTTGCTAGAAGATTCTCCCGAGATGTTGGTTGATGCCGCAATGCATATGGATTGATTATAAGGAAATCCTTCTCGTTGTTCGTAAAACGAATGATTGGCTCGCTTAATTCCATAATTCTGTCTGTCGGGCAATATTTCAACGACTTCTTGCTGACCTACAATCAAATGATTCAAGTCCAAGTACAACATTAGTTTAATCACCTACAGCAAAGACTTCGGTTTCACTTCTGCTTGGATCGATAAAGAAATCTGGAAAAGGCCGAGCCAATTTTCTCATGTGTTTTTGGAACTTCCCATCCTTCGCGTTAATTTTCTTCCCTCTCTGAAAATAAAACCCTTCAATAATGATTATAAAAGACTTGCTTTACGTACGCTAAACGTTTCGGATTTCATGCAGAGATGCTTGAATTTCGTCACTGGCTTAGAATTGGCTTCACACCATCTTTTCAAGGCGGCGTTTATACGGGGTGCCATTTTGTTGTCCTTATTGTTTTTCACTGGGATCTTACTTCACTTATCCATTGATGGCCTTATTCTGCATGATGTTGTGAGACTATGAAGATGAAGTAAATGAATGGAATGTACACGAAGAATTTTGCTGCATAATCTATCGAATCGTGATTGTCAATGAATTGACAAACGAATGTCGGCAACCCAAATGACATCAACGTCAATGGGTTTTCAAAATCAAGGATAACATTCGTTTCATTTTCATTTCTTATTCATACAATCTTCAAAATTCTAAGTGTTAATACCCTAGTATGCAAAATACATTACACATTGCATAATGGACCCGATTTGTGTGCATGTTGACTCTCCCAAAGTTCGTTTCCGCAAGCAGCAAGCGTGGATAAAACGCAATGCTCAACCAAGGAAGATACCGAAACCACCTGCAATTGATGTAAGTTTGTTCAATTTCATCGATTAGATGGCTGTTATTTTGCCTTTAATTATAGCGTGGGCCCAAATGCTCCGGTGAAGGCAGAATTGGTGATCTATCAAAACCCTTGCGCGTCTACGTGAAACCTGAAAATGATCCAACCAGTTGGGTGTACATGCTGAAACATCCGGTTTGTCCTAGATTGCGATCCATTAGCGGATTTACAATGTTAAATTTTAGGTGAAAGAGGCCGCATTAAACTATGTTGCATCAGGACGAACTAATGAATTAGCCGTGCCGTTACACATAACACAAAAACCCAAAGAAAGAAAGGTTTAAACCTATAGAATAATTGAATTTTCCGTTACAAGGATGTCAACTTGTAGATCCCAGAGTCGGCGCTAAATTACACACCAACTGAACGCATTATTTCGTTGAGCGCTCCGCGAATTCCCTACGAAAAGCCGAAAATTAAGCCGCAAGTCTCACCAGGAGCTTTAACTTGCAATCGTAAGTCAGACAAGTTCCTATCACTTCACATAGGGAGTAAGATTGTGTCTTTAAGCCTCTGAGCGCATTATCGAGCTCGCAAAGTCCGTCCGCGAGGAAGTTCCGCAGAAGGAGTTCGCCTTCACGGTCAATCCGATCGCGCTCCAATACGTCGCATCGAAGCGAACGCGTCAAATGGCGAAGCCCAGACGGGTGTTCACCATGAAGGAGCTGCTCAAACGCGAGGCTGAGCATTTGGAGCGCAAGAAAGCATACGACAGCAAACGCGCAGATCAGATGAAGCGTAAAAAGAAGAAATTATCGATTCGCGTCGCGGAGCGACGTAGCTCAACCGAAATATAAGTCCTAAGCTCAATAAAATGTTTTTGCACTAACGAATTGAACAATTAATCACATTTTATTTCGTCGTGCTAAATAATCCAAAGCGGTTAATAAATAGAACTAGAAAGGCACCGACAAAATGATTTCACTAATGCCAAAATGCAGTTGAATTAATTTGTTGGTTTCAAGTTGTAAATGACAGCGTGTGTGAACTCCTGGGTGCTCGCTTGACCGCCAATGTCCTTAGTTCGGACTTTGCCGTCCTTAAGCACTTGCTCGACTGAAGAACGAATCATACTACCATATGATGGTAGGTTTACGTGGTTCAGCATTTTTGCTGAGCACAACAGCATCGCTGTGGGATTGGCAACGTTTTTGCCAACAGCTTCAGCGAAAGTATGACGCGCGCCCTAAAATATAGCAATGAATCAACGCTGACGATTAATTCTATAAAGCTAATAACATACCGGTTCAAAAACGACAGATTCTGCTGAATAGGAAGCTCCAGATACAACACCAGCTCCTCCAACAAGACCAGAAGCCAAATTGTCCACAATACTTCCATATAAATTGGGCATCACCATGATATCAAACTGTTGAGGGTTTGAGACCAATTGCATAGTGGTGTTGTCCACAATCATCTTTTCAAATTGGATTTTTGGATAGAGTTTTGCAATCTGCAACAATCACCAAAATTTAGTAATAAGTTCCATTATTAAATAAATAATACTTACAGTTTCACATGATTTCAAGAACAGACCATCACCCAGCTTCATAATATTGGCCTTGTGTACTGCAGTCACCTTCTTCCTCTTGTTCTTAGTAGCATAATCAAATGCAAACTTTGCAATCCTCTGTGATTTCTTTGCAGTGACAATCTTCAGGCATTCCACCACACCAGGAACACCCTCATGCTCCAGAGCTGAGTATTCACCTTCAGTCTGCTCACGAATGACTACAATATCAATATTATTGTGCCTTGTATTGACCCCTTTCAGACTCTTCACATGCACAACATTGGCATAGAGATCCAGGGAAGTTCTCAGCTTCATGTTCAATGTCTGCAATTCCCCTGTGTTGCTGTAATCTGGTGATGCCAGAATGCCCTTGAGGCAAACTCTATTCCTAGAGATTGAGCCAACAACATCATCCAATGGGGCACTCAATGTGGGATTCACTTCAGAGAAGAAGAACGTTTCAAAATCCACCGGCACCGAGGCCGCCTTGAAGACCTCCTGTACAGCATAGATCAACTCTGGGCCAACACCATCACCAGGAATTAATGTGCACTTTGTCCTTGTATCAGGGCGATCTGGAATGGGGTTCTAAAATATGCTTCAAATGTAATTCAAAGTTGGCAAATTCAATTGAAGGTGAACTCACAGCATTGTTGTTCACTGGGGTATTGTGTATTGCTCTGATTGCAACATTAGATGCCTGAAATTAAAGTAATTGCCAAGTTATTTCTTTAGTTGTTTTGTTGAGTGGCTTATGTAACTAACCTGTATTAAAATACGTGGAGTCAAACGGTTAATTAAGGCCATTATACTACTAATACTTCATTCACTAGGCTAGATTAGGCTACAATGATGTTTGGCTTAACGTTTTAATGGCACGTACATGCCAAATAGGCAAAATAAAATCGCAAATATCTATTGCTTTATATGGCAAAATTATTTAAGTGCGATTGAGATTAATTGGGATAAAACATAAATAAGAATCAAAGTTATGAGTTTTGCGATTGCAGCGCTGACCAGTGATTTGTGATACAGGTTTACCCAAGTTACCTAAAACTCTAATTAAAACTAAATGTATATTAAAAATAATCGAGCAATTAGTTAAATGAAGTTTAAGTTGATTTTCATTGTTTATTATAATCCATAATGGATTTTTGCATCCAATTTTACTCGGTGGAGGGAGTAAAGTCTGACTTTACTCCCTCTAAGCTGCTTCAGTCCATCGTGAACAAATACATGTCACTCGCCACTGGCGCGCTGTTCGATGCGCGAGAGAGATGCGTAGTGGGGACAAGCTGCGCCGATAGAGGGCCAAATAGGACGTTGTTTCCTGACGTCATAAACAACGATCAGTCAGCGAGTGAAGAAATGTCGGCGTGCGTTAAGAACAAGTTCTAGTTAGTGTGCACAAATTCGTAACGATTTTGTGGGTAATCCAATCAAAATTATATTCTAATTTCTACTAGTTGTACAGAGAGACCGAACAGACGCTTTTGAAATTGTAACTATGTCTGTGTTGAACGTCGGCAAGTCGGATTACACAGTTGGTGGAAAATATCGTTTAGTTCGTAAAATCGGTAGTGGTTCGTTTGGTGACATTTACTTGGGCATCAATATCACCAATGGCGAGGTAAGGCATATTCTGTCTAGCTAGAGATATTTTCCACGCGTTGCCTGGCAGATTTTCCCATACAAGTTCGCACATGCGAGCAGATTGTGTTTGCATATGTCAAACGAGGCAGCGATAGCGACTCCTCTGTGTGCGACCATCTGCTTTGTTCCATGCATGCATGCGATTGTACAGCGTCTTGCGCGCTGCTGGCGAAAATGTCCGCCATGTTAAAGCCGCATGAAAATCCCTTTCGGATTCTAATTGCGATCGCTGGCGAAAACAATAGGAAGGGCGTGAAATTGCGAACGCGAGCCAGCAAATGGGTTATTTGTTGGGGGGCAACGGCGGCCATCTTGGATCGGTACGCACAATACCAATATTGGCTATTGGGCACACGCGATTCATTCATTGCATTTCGAAAATGTTTCTCAATTTTGTGCAGGCCGCAGGAAGCGCTTGTGTGCGTGCGGTTCGTAGCATTGAAACCAAGAGAAAAAAAGTAGGTTACACCACCAGGATATGTTAATGTAGGTTGAAGCAACGAAATGCGAGAGTGCAAGACGAGTCGTCTCGAATTCGGAGGTCTTTCGACACATTTCACAATTTTTACGGCTCTTTGCAAGGTTCTGACGCCTGTTTTTCATCATTTGCCCACTGCAGACATGAACGAAGTTACGTAAATATGCGAATCTGTTGTTGCGTACAAGAATGTTGCAAACAATTGCATATTTATAAAATACACTTTCTTTTAGATTTATATAAGTACCGTGATGAATTGCCAAGGGAAGCGTAGAAATATAGGCTAGAATCGTTGCAAAAAGTATGGTCTTGTTGATTTTCTGGCCTAAATGTTGAATGTGACGTGTTTTGTTTGATATCTGCTATTCAAATGTTAGCATTTTTGCGCGAATGTCGCATTAGACGAGCACCGAATGATAAAAACACGTGCTAGATCATGTGTGGATTGATTATATCAGATATCCTTGCTTGTAAACATTGCTGCCTGTAAATTATACGGCGTAGAAAGTGTAACCACTTGAAGTTGGTCGAATAATGCACATCCGATCGTTAATTTGTACTTGAAACTCATTTGAGACAACAATAAAGCGCTTCAAAAAGCAGCTATAAAAGAAATATCGATTTCGGCGAGCGTAATGGATTATTTGGGTAAACACTTGCTGATTCACAGTACACATGCCCTACTGATAAGCTATCAGCAGGTGAATTTACGAGGAACCAAATTGTATTTACTTCTCGACTAAATTTCTGCATGATTCCATTGAAATTCTCAGTCAAGCGCTTGTAAAGAGCTCATTTGTTATTCGAATCGCGTGCGATGAAAGGAAATTTTCGATATTTATTGTTAATTTTGTTGTCGTCTCGCTTAATGTCTTATTTATTGCATTTTCAAGCGCCGTCCATCTTGTGTATTGCTTTGTTGATTTCACGTTCGACGGTGACAATTGACGATCGCTTGAATGACCTCGTATGATCAACAATAACAAACGCATAACGCTGCTCGTGAAACAAATGCCATGCTACAAAATAACAAACGTGATGCAGCTTATCGTTTAATACGAATTTGTTGATGTTATTAATGATTGATTGGGAATGGAGTTAATGAATTTGTTCGTGTTTTGTTGCAGGAAGTGGCTGTCAAATTGGAAAGTGTCCGAGCTAGACATCCACAACTTTTATATGAAAGCAAATTATACAAGATTCTACATGGCGGCGTAGGAATTCCACATATCAGGTAATATTTCATGTCGACTGCTAGACAGCGCTGCTCTATTAACAAATGGAACCAGAAATACCGTGTGAAAGCACCGAAATACGACCGCAATTGACGCATGTTGGTTGGTCGGGGAAAAAAACCTGTGTGTTTTTGTTTGCGTCTTCAAAACAATCGTTTCATCATGACTGATGCCTCAACGTCCGTCTATAATTCACCATTTTGTGCACGTATTGTACATTAAATGCGCCCGATACGTTTATATCCAGTTCAGTTCGGGGTCAGTAAACTTGGGATGTTCTTTAAAAGATGTACGTTGCTGTTATGTGTCACCTGACGACGTCCGCGACTACAATGGGCGCCGACCCGCAGGAATATAACAGCAATTGTTGTAATTGCCCCTGAAATATGTGCAAAACTCGTATTGCAACATATTTAACAACATCAGGCTTGGTTTTTGTGTACCGACATTTACAGATTTCTGTACTATTGGCTGGTTCATTGAACGGCCATTTTGTTTTCAATATGACTTATGTTGTTAATTACAATGAAAAAAATGCCGTGCAATGAGACATTCACAGTTAGGAACACGTGAAGCAGGTTCGTTTGCATTTTAATAACTGGATTAACGTCGATTTTTTTAATTCGCAGTGAGCAAAACGCTATAGCTATTTATTCATATTTTATGAATTGTCATGTCGATTAGATGCAAGTGCTGAAGCAAATGACGCTTGGAAAGGAAGCAGCGTGCAACGGAATGCGTTTGGGTGCACAGGTTTATAAATAGGAGTGGAACTACGTTTGTAGCTGCTGGTCGTCAACCACTCAGGCGTTTTTCAAATGTCATTTTGCAACTGCGGATTTCCTCAATTCATAGATTTGCGATTACACGCCCTGTATGCGTGATGTTGTTTCTGATCGATTGCTAATGGCGAATGTTTATGCGCAGATATTATGGCCAGGAACGAGAACACAATGTGCTCGTCATGGACCTGCTGGGGCCCTCGCTGGAGGACCTCTTCAATTTCTGCACGCGCCGTTTCACCATCAAGACCGTGCTCATGCTCGCCGACCAGATGATCAGCCGCATCGAGTACGTGCACTGCAAGTCGTTCATCCATCGTGACATCAAGCCGGACAACTTCCTCATGGGCATCGGCCGCCACTGCAATAAGCTGTTCCTCATCGACTTCGGGCTGGCGAAGAAGTTCCGGGACGCACGCACCAGGTACGCCTCGTTCGTTTCAGCCTCTGGGAAAGCAACCACTAATGCTGAGAGCCTTGCAGAATGCACATAGCCTATCGTGAGGACAAGAACCTCACCGGTACCGCGCGCTATGCGTCCATCAACGCCCACCTCGGCATCGAGCAGTCGCGCCGGGACGACATGGAGAGCTTGGGCTACGTCCTCATGTACTTCAATCGCGGCTGTCTGCCGTGGCAGGGCCTCAAAGCTGCCACCAAGAAGCAAAAGTATGAGAAGATCAGCGAGAAGAAGATGTCCACGCCCGTTGAAGTGTTATGTAAAGTACGTCCACGCATCGTTTTGTCTCGACAATTTCCTGCCTCATGTCTTTGTAGCATTCTTGTAGCGAATACGACATTGAACGTTGCTTGTTTTTAGGGATTCCCTGCCGAGTTTGCAATGTACCTCAACTATTGCCGCGGACTCCGCTTCGAGGAGGCGCCAGACTACATGTACTTGCGACAGTTGTTCCGCATACTCTTCCGCACCCTCAACCACCAATACGACTACACGTTCGACTGGACGATGTTGAAGCAGAAGGCGAACAATCAGACCGCACTGGGCACCTCAACGCAGCCGCAATCGTCACAGGCCGTCGGCCAGCAACCTGGTTAGTAGCTCTTCCACAAATCACAAAACCCCCCCCAAAAAAGCAACCAACCACCCCCCAGCCCCCATATATATTGTCTTTTCTCTGTACTAAAAGTCGTCATTTCCTCTCAACCAATCAACAGATAAGGTCGAAAAACTGTAAGCTCTGTTCGGTGAACAACAAAGAACACAAACAAACCACAAAAAAAGAAAGAAACCAAAAACCATCGAGAATTCAAAAACCACTCACGTCGGCGACGCGTCTGCGAGAGAAATTCGTATTTATTGATAAGGCAACATATTTATCCTAGGCAATTAATTAACAACCAAACAACAAAACAGTCCACACTCACTTTATTCATTCTATGACATTTGAATCTTATATTGTACACTTAATTGTATATATTTAATGTATAGTTCTTAGTTAGGCGAGATAAATGAGCGATGCACTCATTTAAATCTCTTTTAAATCTTTCGTTGCGTTATCCAAGACATTGCATGTCACATTTTCTTCTTCAATCAACGCAATTCGTTTGCCGTGCCGCATCAATCGAATTGCCTTGACCCGAACGAGATCGCAGCCCTGGGCGGCGTGTTTGTGCGTCTGCGTGCGCAGAATCAGTGGGAACGCAGGGATGAAAACGCGCGTTGGCGTTGCCTTCCCCGAAACTCGCAGCCCCCAAGTTCTAATGCCTCCTTGTGTGTCCCGTTTCAGTAAGCAGAGACGTTGATAGGAAGCTGAGCTCGGCTAAGGCCAACGCACACTCGAAGGCGCACGTCTCGTCGACAGACGTGGCGAAGCCGGTGAAAGGTCATTAATTTTTCGCACATTGTTCCCGCCCAACCCCTTCGACGAGACCACCCACCCACCCCCCGACTCTCACATCTGTATTGTTCGTAAATAATAATTACCTTAATTCTGTTATAATTCTGTAAACGAAACGATTTTGAACCCCCCTGCCCCCCTTCGATTATCTATATAAATAATTCAAAATTGTGTCGAGACCCCGAAGAGCACGCCGTGCCGAGCGCGATCGAACATTGAGCCGCACTTGGAACCTGGAGGAGCGGCCTCGAGGAGAAGATTGCCGAGTGCAGTTAGATGGAAGATAGGAGCGCACGCGCTGATGGAGGGTTCTGACAAACGAGCGAATGCAAGAAAGAAAATGTACAACATGCAATCAATTGTTAGATTACAAATTGTTTTCTTTTCTTCACATCTCTCTATGATTTCTGTTTTCTTTTATTAATTCCATTTTTTGATTTGGAAACGCCCGAAAAATATGAAATTTGTGTGGTAATTGCTGTTCATTTCTATTCTCAATCATCAAAATGTATCCTAGGAGACACATTTAGAGGTAGTTTACCTACTTATAATATTACCTCATGAGTGTAGCTAAGAGAACAAAGCGATTCAATAATTGTATGCAAACAAATGTTAAATTAGGTGACTGTACCAATCATTCGAATCATACGCATCCATTAAGGCGCTCATTAATACTCTCTATCAATTAGTTTCGTAGGATCAAAACTCTTAGTGTGTTCGCATTCGATTTGGTTCTCTTACTTTTTGTTCTTTGTTTTGAACGCGCTTTCCCAGATCATCTAACACATCTTTCCCACCCCCGTTTATTTTTATTGTTTACATTTGATTAACAATTTGTCGTCTTTCATTTTTAGGCACTCGCTAACATAAAGCCATCGGAATATCCATCCACAGAGCTGTTTAGCTGTTTAATTTCACACACAGAACACTCACAACCCCCTTCTCACAAAAAACACTTGTTTTTGCATCTCATTACGCATTCACATGTTGTGTCGAGTGAGTCCTGTGCAAGGGGAAATGCTGGCGCGTACATTGCACCAGCCATCATTTTGTGTGTGCATCAAAGACAAACAAAACAAAAAACAGGACGCAAAAGAAACAAATAAATGCCAGGCATTTCTGTTGCGGCTCGCCCGATACGCTCATCATCGCCATCATCATCAATCAACCAATTCATTTCACCCCGCCCCGAAATCGCTCGATCAACATGTAAGATTGTAGCTACATTTAATCGAGATGGTAATTAATTAATTCACGATCATTTGAATTGCGACATGAATTTAATGTGGCAACTGCGTTAAATGTAATAAATTTCTATCAAAGCAAGATGAATATTCACAAAACGAAAAAATTCAACACAAATCTATATGAATATATAAATCTATATATTATATAAATATATAATATACCACATATTATACGTGTATATTATATGATTGTGAAGTCAGGTTCGGTGTGTCTTCAATTGGTCTGAAACGGTGGATGTGTGTGAAGAGATTAAGGATTCAAGTTTTATTCAATTGATATCATTGCATAAATTGGAGACGCACTTTAAACTGACGGGTGCGACAACAACAACAACAAAAAACACAAGGAAATTCCGCAATGCGGCGAATAGAAGAAAACCCAAATATTTAATCGATGTAACTTTAATTTATGTTTATTCTAAATAATTTTGTTCATTAGGATTTATGTTGATTACTTCTCTGATGCGTACATGTATGTTTTAGTCTAATTATTTGAATTATGTTAAAAGAAGATTAATTAGCTGCTCTGCGTGGTCCGAAATCTCCGCAATTACAATTATTGGGAGAGGAGATTGCCCTCCTGGCGAATTACGAATCAATTATTCGATTTAGTTCTATAAATACGACTTAAAATTACAAAGTAATACTTATTGATGGTCAAACAATTACAACAAACAACTGATGGTGCGATTCGTTGTGAAGTCGAGGCCACGTTGTTTCATGTTCAGCAACACTAATGTGAAAATGTAAAATATGAATGTCCGTGTGTGCAAAGGTTTACAAATTATGTCATACTGAGATGATTGTAAGTGTACAATTGTAATGCGCCGGAGGATTGTCTGCGGTTCGATGGTTGAACGAGGAGAGGCATGTTGTGTGGCATTGGAATGGTCGAAATGGACGGCATGCAGCAATCGCCAAATGCGATGCTCGTCGTGGAAGCGGTTCAGCATGAATGCAAGTCTGGCTGTATTATGTAATATTGATACTATTAAAATAATGCAAAACAACTAAACTATTAATACAAAGTTAGGAATATGCGTACATACATTTTAGGGTATAATGACGTCTACACAAGCAAGAAGATTACAAATGTTTTTTCAGTCTCTCTTCTCTCTTTGGCGTTGATGAACGCATATGAATTGCAGCGTGATAAAGCTGAGTAAAACAAATGCATTATAGGAAGTCAAAGCAGGTGTAATAGCGTTTATTTTCGTGATTAAGGAATGGAATATAAATTTGCAATTATTATTACTATCATTTACCCGCAACTATTATGACTATGCCGTTGACAAAAGGCAATTAATGGTACCATACTCTCATGCACGACAACAAATCACTGTAATTATTTTCAAACAAGACGAAATAGTTCTCAAGTTATGTATTTTATTGATATGATATCCAGTTATGTTTGTATTTTATAAAAATACATTATTAATTTCGCTTCTGCAATTTGATTGACCCCTCTTTGGTTGGTTAATCAATTGAGTGAATTATGTATAAACAAATGTCAAACGCATGAGATCAATAACAATTCTGTAAATACTAACTTGTAGAAGTTTTATTACCTCGATATCAAATTTCAAACTTAGAAACTTTCAAAAGTTTCAGGGAAATTTTAAATTTACACATTTTTCTAACAGCGCCCCCATTTACTTGTGGTGATGTTCAAAAAAAGTATGCAGAAGTGCCACCTACAGTACAAATACTGAATTGCCATAACAACATGTAAATAACGTGTTTACGGCGGTATCGAACAAACATCCGCAGATTTACTGGAAATTCTAATCATAAAACGCAAGTAATCATGAAGGTAGAAGAAGTGAAAAGCACGGTGAAAACCCAGCGCATAAGTGCACACAGTCATATTAAAGGACTCGGCCTAGATGAGCGTGGATTTGCGATTCAAATGGCTGCAGGCCTGGTCGGCCAAGAGCAAGCGAGAGAGGTTAGTTTTCACGCGGTTTTACTTGCTTCTAGAATCCAGATTGTAATCACATAAACGATGTAATAATGTTTCATTTAGGCTGGAGGCATTGTCGTGGATATGATTCGCTCGAAGAAGATGGCCGGTCGAGCAATCCTGTTGGCTGGACCACCAGGTACAGGCAAGACTGCCATTGCCCTTGCGATTGCCCAGGAATTGGGCAACAAGGTACCGTTTTGCCCCATGGTCGGTTCCGAGGTGTACAGCTCCGAAATTAAAAAGACTGAGGTACTTATGGAGAATTTCCGACGTGCTATTGGCTTGCGGATTCGCGAAACTAAAGAGGTTTATGAAGGCGAAGTAGTTGAAATGACCCCTGTTGAGACAGAAAACCCTGCTGGAGGTAGAGTATTGTTACATGTGTAAAACAGGACTAAAGCAACGTATTTCCAGGTTATGGTAAAACTATCAGTCATGTAATCCTTGGCCTAAGGACTGCTAGAGGTAGCAAACAGTTGAAACTGGATCCAAGTATATTTGAAGCCTTGCAAAAGGAGAAAGTGGAAGTGGGTGATGTAATCTACATTGAAGCAAACAGTGGTGCTGTTAAAAGACAGGGAAGATGTGATACATATGCAACTGAATTTGATCTGGAAGCTGAAGAGTATGTTCCAATACCCAAAGGTGATGTGCACAAGAAGAAGGAGGTTGTTCAGGTAACAAAACATTTGAATTGCAATTTACCAGTAGATACAGTATCATCTTTTAGGATGTAACCTTGCATGATCTGGATGTTGCTAATTCAAAGCCTCAGGGTGGTCAAGATGTCCTTTCAATGATGAGCCAATTGCTTAAGCCGAAAAAAACCGAAATTACGGATAAGCTGCGAAAAGAAATCAACAAGGTTGTTGACAAATACATTGATCAAGGTATTGCAGAACTAGTACCAGGTGTGCTCTTCATTGATGAAGTCCACATGTTGGATATTGAGACCTTTACCTATTTGCATCGAGCTTTGGAAAGCGCCATTGCACCAATTGTTATCTTTGCCACGAACCGTGGACGCTGCGTTATTCGTGGAACGGATGACATCGTCTCACCTCATGGAATACCTTTAGATCTGTTGGACCGACTCGTTATCATTCGTACTCTGCCATATGATAAGGCTGATTTGGAGCAAATTCTCAAATTGCGAGCTACTACTGAGAGCTTAGAAATCGAGTCAGATGCTTTAACCGCTCTCGCTGAAGTTGGTGCACGTTCAACCTTGCGTTATGCAGTACAACTTTTAACTCCAGCTTCATTAGCGGCAAAGACAAATGGAAGGAATAATATCACGCGTCCTGATGTTGAAGAAGTTAGCACTCTTTTCTTGGATGCCAAATCGTCAGCGAGGATCTTAACGCAACACAAGGATAAATTTATGTTGTAGATTTATTTTCGGTCATTTTGTTTAAAATCCTATTTGATCCCGGCGCATTAACTGATATTTTAATAAAATAAGATTTTGTATTTTTTGCAAATGACACGGAGGGCATCACCAACCATTCATATTTCTAAAGTCGAAATCCACGCCTTTTTGATGTATAATATTAAAAGTACAAATTTATTTCAAGTTGGAAAACAATTATGCGTTTGTCATTCAAATTAAAAGATGCAACAATTGTTAAATGTCATTTTTGACACGTCCATTCATTTTACAGAAAGCAAGATAATAATAGGAAATCCAGTATTGTTAATAGATGTGATTGAAATCAATTAATTGTTTAAAGTAATTTGAACTGAGCGCGCATTAAGATATCAAACACGAGTTGGACCAATCAGAATCGGCCATTTGTATCCCACACTCTCATTTTATTTCGTGTAGGCTTCTGATTCGTCTATCAACGCGTATTTTCACGCTGTTTCTCGTTCGCGCATTTCATACAAGTGTCAGCTTTTGATAGCAGCGGCCCGTTTGGCACAGTTATGAATTTGTAAACGTGTTCGGATTACTTTGCAGTGATTATTTGTAGTGTGGTGTAATACAATAGCGGTAATATTTAATTAAACACAATGAGGCAATACCAGTTGCTGCTCCTCGGAGTACTTTTATTCATCGGTAAGTTTACATTTTGAGGTTATACGGCAAATGATAAAATTTAATCCAAGATTTCGTTAATTAATCTACTTTATTTTCTTGCAATGGATAGGCACAGCCTGCGCTGAGCTGGATTATGGCGAAGGAAGCGTGGAGACAATTGAGATGGACCTGGGTGCCACCAGAGAAGGTTCTAGAACTGGTAAGCATTTAATCGAAATTCCCATGTTATCTGTCATTCATGATAAGCTTATATGCGAATTTTCTCGAAATTCATCATATTTTCTTGGAGCATTTGATCTATATGAAGCCCATGATGCAATAATGGGTCCTTCTTGGGGAGTTCTGACTGATACCAACCATATCTGCAATGTAACAAATGAATTATAGTGCGAACCTATAAAAACCATGTACACTTGATTTTCTGTTTGAGGAACAGAATATTTGTCCTTTGGGTTTGTAACAGTCAATTCTTTCAAATACTCTTGGATGTTTTCCTGTGAATCCTCGAATTTACGTTTGTTCAAATGCCCTGAAGAGGTAATAAACATAAGGCCCATGCAAATTAGATTCATTTTGCAAACCTGCGTAAAGTGGGCGATTAATCTGCACGTACGATCTTCCAATTGGACATTTTGGTGCAAAACATAGCTTAAATTTGTGTCGTTTTGGACTGCACGTCAAATTGCGTTTCTCCATAGCTTTTGAAGCATAACTTTAAGTAATTTGTTTGATCAATATCCACAGATGATGAGGTCGTTAAGCGCGAGGAAGAGGCAATCAAATTGGATGGTTTGAACGTCGCCCAAATGAAAGAACTTCGCGAGAAGTCCGAGAAATTCACATTCCAAGCAGAAGTCAATCGAATGATGAAGTTGATTATTAATTCTCTCTACCGGAACAAAGAGGTACAAATGATAAGTACTTTTAACGTTATAATTTTTATTGACTCAATTTTCTTTAGATTTATCTTCGTGAGTTGATTTCCAATGCATCAGACGCCCTGGATAAGATTCGGCTGTTATCATTGACCAATAAGGAGGTGTTGGAAAGCAATCCCGAGCTCAATGTCCGCATCAAATCTGATAAGGAGAACAACATGCTGCATATAACTGATTCAGGTATAGGTATGACCAAGCAGGACCTTGTCAACAACCTGGGTACGATCGCCAAGTCTGGAACGGCTGAATTCTTATCGAAGATGCAGTCTGCGGAGTCTCCACAAGACATGAACGACATGATCGGCCAATTTGGCGTTGGTTTCTACTCAGCATTCTTGGTCGCTGACAAAGTTATCGTCACGACAAAACACAACGATGACAAGCAATACATTTGGGAGTCGGATGCGAACAGCTTCAGCATCGTGGAGGATCCCCGAGGTGACACCTTGAAGCGTGGCACAACCATCAGTCTACAATTGAAGCCGGAAGCCAAGGATTTCTTGGAGATCGACACCATCCGCAATTTGGTAAAGAAATATTCGCAATTTATCAATTTCCCTATTTATTTGTGGGCCAGCCATACGGAAACCGTCGAGGAAGCTGACGAGGACGATGCTGAAAAACCCGAAACCAAAGCCGATGCTGATGATGAAGCTGAGGCAGCCGTGGAGGAGGAAAAGGACGAGAAGAAGTCGAAGAAAGTGGAGAAAACCGTGTGGGATTGGGAGTTGCTCAACGACTCCAAGCCAATTTGGACGCGCAAACCAAACGAGGTCGAGGAAGCCGAATACAATGAGTTCTACAAAGCCCTAACAAAGGACACCAAAGAACCTTTAACCAAGGTTCACTTCGTTGCTGAGGGTGAGGTGACCTTCAAGTCGTTATTGTATGTCCCCCAGGTCCAACAGGGCGAAAATTTCAATCGTTACGGTACCAAAACTGACAACATCAAGCTGTACGTACGCAGAGTCTTCATCACCGATGAATTCAACGACATGATGCCTTCATACCTGAGCTTCATTCGTGGAGTCGTCGATTCCGACGACCTTCCTCTCAACGTTTCCCGCGAAACACTCCAGCAACACAAACTCATCAAGGTAATTAAAAAGAAACTCGTCCGCAAGGTGCTCGACATGCTGAAGAAGCTCAACGATGAAGACTTCGCTAAATTCTGGAAGGAGTACTCGACAAATGTTAAACTAGGTATCATTGAAGACCCGAGCAATCGTTCTCGTTTAAGTAAACTCCTCATGTTCCACTCCTCCAACGGCGAGGACCTCACTAACTTATCAGATTATGTCCAACGCATGAAACTCAAACAGGATCATATTTACTACATCGCAGGCTCGAATAAGGCTGAAGTTGCCAGCTCGCCATTCGTTGAGCGCCTCTTGAAGAAGGGCTACGAAGTCCTCTACCTGGTGGAAGCCGTCGACGAGTACGCTATTTCAGCTCTGCCCGAATTTGAGGGTAAGAAATTCCAGAACGTCGCTAAGGAAGGCTTCTCACTGACTGAAAGTGAGGGTGGAGCCCAACAGCTCGAACAGTTGAAAACCACCTTCGAACCGCTAACCAAGTGGCTCGCTGATGATGCTTTGAAAGAGGAGATTGCAAAGGCGACCGTATCGGAACGTCTTAGCGATTCACCCTGCGCTCTCGTCGCCAGCATGTTCGGCTGGACGGGCAACATGGAACGTCTTGCCGTTTCGAACGCACATCAGAAAGCTGACGATCCACAGCGTACTTATTATCTTAACCAGAAAAAGACGTTGGAGATCAATCCGCGACATCCGTTGATGCGCGAGCTGTTGAAGCGCATCAGCGATGATCCTAGTGATCCTACAGCGAAGGATATGGCGTTGATGATGTTCCGTACGGCGACGTTGCGCTCCGGGTACATGCTCAAAGAGACGTCTGATTTTGCGGCAAGTATCGAGACGATGATGCGCAAAACTATGGGCATTCCACTTAACGAGCAAGTGGAGGAGGATGAAGATGTGCCGGAGGATGGTATTCCTGATGAGGAGAACCAGGAGATTGAAGCTGACAACAACGAGGAGCACGATGAACTTTGAGTTCCGTTTAAAGATTTTTTTTAAGAAGACTGTAATTAAATTACCCAATATTCTAATCTAATTTATAATATAATATACGATTGTGTCGTATACTTTGGTATATTTACAAATATCATTCTTATTTTTCGATGAGATCTACAAAAGCAATCATGCGAAAAGATACCATTTATAAAATGTGTAAGATAACATTTCAGAAGCGAATTTCTCAGGTTTTTCAAAGAGAAAAGAAAAATCTCTACTTGGAAAACTTTTGAGAAAATCTTGTTTAAAATTTGAAGCTTAAAGTTTATACAACGGGCTAGAATTTAATTCCTAGCAATTCAGAAGTTATACGCATTTACGTGAGCAAAAAAATGAAAATTGTTTAAATCGATATTTATTCAACAAATGCATTCATTCCTATGATGGGCATACTTTGAAAAGTCTACCCACACATGAAACATGCATTTCCATCGTATAATTACGTTAAAGCCAATTATTATTCTAAGTTATCACATTTACAAAATATACACAAGGTGAAATTGCGAACGTTTGCAAGGTCAAAGAATTAGATATCTCCACCGAACACGGGTCGACCGCTCGTGCCTAACTGCCGCACGGCAAACAAACTCCCAGCCGCGGGCTGCTGCAACCTCTGGACATCGTTCAACTTCACCCTGGACGTCGTCACGAAGAGGACGTCCAGGTCTTCGCCGCCCCACATGCAACTCGTAACATACTGCGCCGGCATCGCTATGCGTCTGATGACGCTTCCATCGGTCGAATTAACATTAACCACCGACCCAGCTCCATGCAAAGCCACCCATAGATTATCATTGACATCAATGGTCATGCCGTCCGGCAGGGCGTCATCGCCGAAGTGCTCCTGCATGTTGATCACGACGCGCGGATTCGAGATCTTCCCAGACGCATCATCATAATCATATTGCATCACTTTGTACGTTGGCGTATCGATGTAGAAGAACTTATTATTAGCCGCATTCCAAGCCAGTCCGTTGCTGACGTTCACTGGCGTGATCACCGCCAGAGGATCGGCGACGTTCTCCTTGGTGATGAAGTAGAGTGAGCCGGCGTTAGGCGCGACTCCGCTGGCATCTTCGTAGCCCATTGTGCCGAACCATAGCCGGCCGCGGCTGTCGGCTTTGCCGTCGTTGAGGCGGCTGGTTGGGAACTGCGGCGAGACCGTGGTGAGTGCCTCCATGGAGGTGGCTTCGTGCACGCCGTCCCAGGTGATCTTCATCACGGTGCGATTCACACCCACGTAGAATTGATCGCTTCGCGTCTTCGATTGAACGAAGGGCGTAACAGTGCCATCAAATGAAATGAAGTACGATTTTCCTGTTTTGGGGTTGTAGCTGAAGACCTTTCCATTTTGTATGTCGACGAAGTACAGCAAATTCGTGCGTGGATCCCACGTGGGGCCCTCGCCATGGAGCACTGGTTCAGTTAACTGGTAAACTGGAGCTCCAAAAGTTGCTTGGTACTCAAAGGAATCACCTTTTGCACTTCCCATCAGGACAATGAAGCTAAAAACATTACAAATATTAGATCACACTCTCATTTAGTATTGTTCTATGTCAATTACCTTTGGATGAGTAGAACTACTGAGATTTGCAGCATTTTTTGCGTGATTTGATGGATTTGTTGTAACCGGCCGACGATGACGATGATGATTGGTAAGAACTCGACTCAATCTCGACGCTTTATGTGAAACCTTCAGTTTACAACAAAGTTTATATAATAGCAGTTACACATACCTTTTTTTATACTGAGTATAGCATTATATTTGTTAAGAACCAATCAAAATCTGGCACAGAACGGTTTAAATAATTCCGCATCAAATGCATAGCATTGTTTCTAATAACATATAATCCAATGCTCTTATTGGATTATTTGTTTCAACTTTATACCATAATATTTCCTTATTTTTTCTTCAGTATAAATTGCTGTGCAACAAATTGATAATAACACAGCAATTAAGCTACAAACGACACATTAGAACCCATAACTTATGTGCTATGTTGTTTTTATCATATTGAAGTCAAAATTTTATCGTGAAGCTTACAAAATTTTGTGAAATGTTTTTTTTTACCGTTGAATTCTTCCTTGGGATTGACTGAAACCCTCGTTATTATCAATTATTCCGCAAATTACCGAGAATTGTGCAAGCTTTATCGTTTAAATCGCATGCAATATGCCATTTGGAAACGTAATTTATTGTTGATAACACAATTTAATAATCGATGACTTCATTTACCTTGCTAATTAATTTAATAATTAGCATCATCTTGAATGTTGCGTGCAACTCAGTTCTCTGCTGCAAGTTGTCCTTATTGAGCAAACTGAATAAAACCAGTTGATGAGTTGAATGAAGGACGTTCAGGTTAAAACGTTAATTAGAAAATGATTCTCATTTATTCATATTTCTTCACACAACACTCAATCATTTTGTAATTCAAAAATAACTGGAATGAGCGACACTTTTGTGTAACTTTACTTAACCTCACTTATCAGCAAAACTATTTCAAGCTGAAATTTATTAGTAAAAATTAGTGTAGGGGACAATATTTGGTATTTATTTCGTTTCTATAAGAAGCATCAAGGAATATGGTCGTGTTAAGGATATTGCAGCAATGTCGCTACCTGAATTCACTATCAGCAGCTATCACTAGACCTCATCGAGCAATCTATCATAGAATGTATCCCACTGTTATAGTGAAGCCAGATGGTTCTACAATTAACATTAGATATCATGAACCAAGACAAATCATTAAGGTATGTATCGTTCTGTGTTACCACTGCAAAACTAACTAAGCTTGTTTCAGTTGCCATTGAATGTCTGGACTTTGTCTGAAGCAGAGAGGAAGGCTCGACTTGAAAAAAGAAAGCCCAAGCAGAAGGTGAAAATTGTTGATGACATTGAGGATAACTATGATTCAAAGAAGTATTTGAAGTACCTCAAGAAAAAGAAGTGATTCTCATCCTCTAGATTTAATCATTTAGACATTATATAAACAATACTTTGTTTAATCTGTTTGAATAAACAGTAAAAGTTGTGTGTTTCTTATTAGAACTTCTTTGTGCTATTTGTAAGGAATCTGAGATGCTTAATTAACACATGGAAGGACATTAATTTTCCCAAAATCCTACAATTTAAATTAAGTTTGATTTATTGAAATTCCAATCCAGTAAATATAGTCTAATTATACAGAAATATAGATTAGCGTCATTAGCGTTGCCACAAGCGCTTCCTATGGTTCTGCCACTTTCATTATGCTAATTCAGATAATCATTTGTTGTTTGTAGTTTAATTGCGTGCCCGACGTGATTGATGTAAATTTATTTAATACGTTTTGCTGGTTGCTCATTAATGCATTGAACCATCAACCTTAAGTGAAGAATGTTCATTGTTGAAAGAAAGTTTGTGAATATTTCCTATGTATGCAGAAGTGGGTGCTTCAACAACGGCCAGAAGCACACAGCTCAGGTGTTTAAAATGTGTGAAAATTTCACTTTTTCCTATCCTTTGCTATTCTACAGCATTGCATTGTTCTCCTATTGAAATCTTGTCAGCCATATCAAGAATAATATTTTTAATGTTAAAAAATAGCAGCAATAAACATCCAGAAGTATAAAACTTATCACAAATAATAACTGGTATAAATTCAAAGGGATTAATTTTGAATAGATTAGATACCAAGAATGATAACCTAATTATAATCTTCGAAAACAGCTTTGACGATAAACTGAAGACATTGGGAATTCTTATTGGTTAATTAAATAATATTCTCAATCAGATACGTATAATTAAAGTGTGGAGATTGTTTATTGTTATATAAATAGAGTGTAAACTTTCAAAATGAAATCATCTTATAGGCAACTTATGCAACATCCCATTGGATTCTCACACTCAAAATTACTCGAATATTTCGTTTCTCAGGCGCTTAAACTTTGTAATATGCAAAAGTTGTTTGCCTGCGAGTAATAGAAGTTTATTTCGTTTGTGGTGTATTATTATAGCATCAATTTCAGTTGAGTTCACTGAATAATTGAGCGTAATTAATTATAAGGTCATGCAACATATAAAATTCAAAGCTGTTATTAATCTATACGATATGGCAACAATTAAGAAACGTAACTGTGGTAATTAATTCCATAATTATTATATCCGTTATTTAACAAATAATTGGCTTCAATTTTTGAATTTGGCGCGGAATTGCAGATGGCGCGACAATCGCCACATTTTTGCGATAGTTTTGTGTTTTCTCATCGAGGGCGCTGCGAGCGTCATCCAGCACGTAAGAGCTAAGCAAGAGTCGTCGTCTCATCGTCATTAATCGTCAATTGCAATTGGAATTAGAGTTGGTGTGTATGCATCGCATCGGTGTGGCGTGAATTCGCAGTGAAAGCATTTTGCATGTCGTCGTACTCGTTCGCACTGGCTTTTTATTTACATGCGAGGTCTCCAATCGGACGGAAGAGTCGGGACGAGTGCGATCGCTGGCCGAGGCGAACCTAACCAAATTTTGCAATTTTCTGTGAAGTGCAGCCGTCGAGTTCGTCGCTTTTCGAGAATGGTGCGGACGTGAGTAAAAAATATTGCATCAATTCCGAGCCTCATCCACTACTTACTGGCTCGTGTGCAGCAGTCGCAGCGCGCGAGAATGATTGTGCATTATTGAGGTGCTCGTTGTGCCCTGTGGTGCATCTCCCGAATGCAGCAACAAACAAATGTGCATTGTCAACGCCGAATGTCATCGACTGGCGCGTGTGTACGTGCGTGTGCGAATCAGTCAAATCAGTCAGCATGAAACCCTCCAAATCGCAAATCTAAGCGTGTACATTTTTCAGTAAATTCAAAAGTAGTGAGCCCCAGCCATCCAGCCAGCCGGAGCTCGCCGTGCATCCCAGCGTGGCGCAGCCAATGTTTACGACATCGAGCCCGTCGCCAGCGTGCACCAGTAGCAGATAGACGCGAAGAGAAGATACCTTGCGACCGAACCCACGGAACGACAAAAGCATGTGCCTCCTGCCGACCGCTGCGTACTCGATCGAGCTGAATCGATGCTGGTGGTGCACATGGATATGTACGAAATTGGTTAACAATACGTAATTCGCAACCCCTTCTCTCCCCCTCGACGACGACGACATCAACAAGAAGCGTAACAAAGTTATCTGCAAAGTCATCATCATACACATAAAGACAAACGCCCGATTGCTTCTCGTCCAGATGTATACAAACAGCAATCGCAGCGGCAATGGCAACTCGATCAGTGGCACTGAAGCGGCGGCAGCGACGACGACGACGGCGGTGGCGGTGCCGGCGAGAGGCGGCAATGCCGGCACGTGCATGTACGACACGCCGTGCGACCCCACCGACGGCGACTACGACAAGGTGTTCGCCCCCAACAACGAGCTCAGCGAGCCGCCGAGGGCGCGTTCAGATCGATTGAAGACCGGCTCGTCGTGCGCGGCGCTCAAGCACGCTGTCGCCTCGCTGCATCGCATCGACGACTTTCACAAGGAGAAGATCGGTTCCGGCTTCTTTTCGGAAGTGTTTAAGGTAAGCGAACCGATCTAGCGCCGAGGCAAGGCCGTCCATTTGCACGACGAGCACGATGCCTTAGTTGCGAATGCAGATCACCTAGGCTGGTGCTGGAGATTTCTAGGTTAGTCGTCGAGCGCGCAAATCCGATCGCCTTGACCTAACGTTGCATTTCAATGTTGATTTGTGCGTGCCATTTGTATGCTCTGTTGTGTGCCGAATGGCCGAACGCGTAAATATAAATATTGTAAGGTCAATGCATGCGCCGCTGATTGATCGAATTGTGCTGCAAGGCCGGCAATGTGTCAAGCATTGCGCTCATTAGCTGCGTTTATCTTAACACATTAATGTGGTACAATTATTGCCGGTCATTTGAATTTTTAGGAAGCGTCCAATTTTGATAAACAAAATGAAGTTGTTGCCTCTGTTTTTTTGTAGTGAGACAAGTAGAGGGCGCGTCATTATAGGGATGACTAATGTCACTAGATACTATAAGTAACGCAATCCCTAGGCTAAAATTAGAGAGAGATATGTTAATTTTGCCCCAAAATGGCGGCAGTTGAAGTATGAAATACGTGTCAAATTTAAATTTCGCGCCATGATTTTGCCCCAAAATGGCTGACCATTGCGGTACTTATAGTATCTAGTGACTTTAGGGATGACCAACATCCTATTAGGAAACACCCCAGATTTTTCACTAGATGAGATTGATGACGTGAATTGCAAAAAATCGTTACAAGATGCTGTTCGTTTCGGAAGTTACAGTTTTGTGATAAGGAAGGTGTTAGAAGAGTAATTATATTCCTAGTGAGCGAATGCTGATAGTGTTGGTATTTAATCAAGCAGCAAGCAGGATGTGAGTAAGGTAATTTTGGTTGATACCTAATTTTTGAGGGTTATAAGCAATTCTTAATGAAGTAATAACTTTAACATTTTAGGGAAGCTATAATTTAATCATGCAGAAGTGTGGTGAACGTGTATGCAAGTATTTATTCGTTTCGTTATATGGTAGAGACGTGTATCTTATCGGAGAAATTAGCGAAATGAGTCATTAGTGTAATTGCAGTTTATAGCAGCAAATTTGCACTTGCTATCGTCTTCTTATCATGAGATGAGTATATTTGAATTAATACATTTGCTTTCTTCAATTTACTCTACCAATCTAGTTGGTTTCAAACTAATGTTGGTGCCTATAGTCAAATCATGTTTTTATGCTTAGGAAATCAGAAATCTTGACTTTTCTCGACTTTTCGTTGTAGAACATTCGCAAGACGGGTTTTTGGTGCCAGGAATTATCAGTTAGTATGATTAATTCATACCTATCTCATTCGGCGTCTTAGTTGCAAAGTCACACATTAAATATGCCATTCCTGTGGGTAATCTAATCAAATTCCGTATGGATGGAATATTCATACCTGTTTAATCTGGAATTAATGCAATCAGGAACGCTTTGCGTTGCTTAAACTGGAATTATAGCGTGCCTTTGAGATGTAATCTCAAGATTCTTATCTATACTAAACGTACTAGTTCTCAACAACTTACCAAAGGTAATTTATGGAAGAAATTAAGAAAGTAATCGGGAAATTTCGGAACTATACAAATGAGAGATAATTTAGCTAGAAGCGATCGTAAATCATTCATGATGAAGCACCACCAATTAGCAAATTGGCTTTCGACACCTGTACAAGACATTACAATGTAAGATCCAATGCGATTCGAACAAAATCCAATTATAACGTTGGCAATTACAAGAAGCTCTTCTGCCGGTGAACCGTGTGGCATCTGATGTCATCCCGACGAGCTGAATTTTTAATTCAAAATCACATCATTATCGTGCCTGCCGGCCTGCTTGGCTGGCTGCTGACAGATTGCGCCAAGAATAATAATGGAAAATGTACTCGATTTGGTCGCGTACCAGATATTGTGTGCGAACAGTTTTTGCGCGTGCATACGCAAACAGCAGCGCGTCATGTGGACGCGCGCGCTCGCGCCGTACTCTACAAGGTGCAATTACCTTGACTAATTAAGATAATAGCGCTAACTGGAAACGTGAGCAAGCACACACCAGCAGCAGTGCCGTGCTCGATGAGCGTTCGTATGAAATTTTCAGCTCTGAAGGAGGAATATCGCGTGGCGTGTGAAATGCAAAACGGCGCATCCCAACAGTTAGATTACATTTTGTACACGTTCCCACTGCTTTTTATGCTTTCAAAGTCCAATTTCCAATATTTTCAGTGGTAAACTTACGAAATATCAGTTAGTTACGGGTCAATTAACGTAACAGAAGTTCACATTGAATGAACGAAATCAGGCAGCAGGGGTCATATTTAATTTCTTCTTTTGTTTTGTTCATTTTGTAATCAATTAATTAAGAATTGGGCAATTTGCCATCAAAATATGAACAAAAAGCCGAAAAAGTATACAAATGTTGTTTAATGTGGCGTGAAAAATATTACAAAACACGTGAAATTCCGCCACACAACAATAAATGAAAGTAAAATTAACATTAACATACAATTAATTAACTCTCTCAAAAAATTCCCAACCAAATTTTGTTTTGTTGGGTTCAATTCACATGGGCAACTTATTTTTCAATATTACATGACAAATTTGATTAAAATATCATCATTACATATTAAAAGTTGCATCTAACAACGAACTTTGTCTCAAATTGTCAAAATTTTGTTAATTAGTTACTTCTTTACGATGATAGTTGCTGAGGACCCTGTGTAATAGCTTGCAATTATAAAATGCAAGCCTTGTGGAAAAGAAAGTCCTTTGATTACATTTCTTTTCATCTCTTTTCAACCATTTTCATTCACACTGAATAGAGCAAGCCAAGTAACAATAGGAGACCAGCAATTTCATCCTTTTTGTTTTCTATAATAGATTAATTCTGTTCGGTCTAAACGTTGTAAAGTCAATGCAATTTATTGTTCTCATCGCAATAGAGTGCAAGTTATTGTGCTGCTGGTGGCATGAATAATAAAAAAGTAAATTAGAATGAGGTGGAAAATTGTGAAAATCAGATTTCGAAATTTACGTATACTTGAAATTTGTTATTGTTTATGTTTAGTTGTATTATTATCAGTCTGCGTAATATTTAATTAGTTTGAAGATTTAATTACTGGCTGTACTGCAGGTGATGATTACCATTACCAATCGTTGAAGAACAAGCAAGCAATTGTGAAATTCCTGATTGGTGAATGTGCCAGCCAGATTGCACAAAACGTCTTCCGATTATACGTTTGTCTGCCTCGCGGGTTTCCTTCTCGTGTCGGTCGGTTTTCCGGTTTTTCAACCGTATGAATGAAAATTACAATTTGTATAATATCCGCTTGTAGTGCGCTCGCAGGCGTTGGAATAACAATCAAATCAAATGCAGTACGTAATTGAATGAGCTGCGCCGGTGCTTTTTCGGCGGCGAAACGGTCTAGATATCAAATGGAATTAGAAATTGGAGAATTGGATGGAAGAGGCGTATGTAACACGTACAAATGAGACTTCCCTCCGTTGACCGCGCCGATACAAGAACGTTCGTTCGTTCGTTCAGATGCACTTTCACCGCGCGTGGAGGCAAAAGCACTTCTTCGCCATTCTTGCTGGGCTCGCTGGTGGTGTGCATCATAATGAAAGCGTGCCTACATTCAAATTAACAATAAATAATTTATACCGCATGCGGCACGCAATGCCGTAAGGAATTTCTAATCCAAACAAATAAACAACAACAGCGAACAAAAAATGATGTGGCATTTACCGGAAAAATTGATGATACAGGAAATTGCAACACATTTACAGTTTTCAGTGCGAAATTGTATAGTTTCCTGCAAAGTCACCGAAACAATATTGGAAAATTCGAGAAAATATCTTACAAGATAAATTGTTTTGCGAATCGTATCAGAGCACATTCATGTAACTTGATCAAAGTGGAAAAATTTGCGAAAATATGCGGGGCAATTAGCGACTGCCCACTCATCACCGATCGACGCACACACATCACATGAGCATGGGCAGCATCCAAAAATAAAATTGCAACAAACGAAAATAAAATCACAATAAATATTCTCGTTGCCTAGATACCACGCTTGCCGGCTGTTGCCTCGCGCACCGGTAATTCAGCTGTCGCGTACTTAAGCCACTTGTAACACTTTTCGATGTCACAATTAAATTGCTTTAAAAACTGCATGCAGGAAAAAAAAAGAGATTACGGCCATTACAGATGACTTGAATAATAATACTCAAGAATTTATATTGGACATGCAATTGCTCATAAATGTATTCATTCTCGGAAGAAATTGCACCGAGATTCCGAAGAGTAAGCAAAGTATCTCAACGAAGCGTTTCCAATTCGTTTCGCTCACTTATTCGTACACTTACATCGAGAGCTTCCTAGCTATAAAAAATATTAATTGCATTGCAGTCACACAACGGCTACTTGCATGCAATTAGACAAATTAATAACGTTTCCGTAGATGTATTAGAAATATCGGTTTGGACAATTAAAGCTTTTCCGTCTACAGGTGACGCCATAAATAAATCATCCATCAATCATCACATTTTTGATGAGCGACTTATTCAGCAGCAAAATATCGTTTTATTGACTTGCTAAAATCAATTTTTACCAAATACTAAATTATTTGTGAGGACAAACATGAAACTGGATTATTTTTCATTGATCAATCATGTGATTGACTAAATCTAATCCTTTTATATTCGTTGGCAAGTGCGCAGTTTGAATTTAATCATTACTAATTGATAATCGAATCGAATCACTCGACGCTGCATTGTTCGCGAATTTGTAATTGAATTTTATTGAATTTTATCAATTATTCGATGGCACAAGTGCGAATAGAACACGAATGAGTGACATGATAATTGAATCTATGAGGCCTTCCAAACAACAATGGAATTACGTGGATTTTGTTAGTTTTTAAGGTATCAATTGATTTGATTGTTATCCATCGGAAATTAGCTTATTTGTATCTATACAAGATTAATTTATAGCAAATTTTGGTTGTTTTGGAAATAAAATTTCCAGAAGGTAACTTTAAAAGTTAGCTTTTTATCAAACAATTTCGCCTTGGAATTTGAAAGCAATTATAATATTAAAGTGGAAATGAATAATACTGCAATAATATAGTAGTTAATGCTGGTCAGCAAATGACAGTAACCAACATCAACAATAATGATGAAATGCATATTTAAGTTTGCAATTACTCCTCAACAGCAAGGAAAAAATAGGGAAGCAAAATGCACTTGTATATTTGCAAAATCAGAAATCAATTCAATTTATAGTTTAAATTTAGAAAATGACGTGTAATTGGGTTTTCCGAATCTATTGCGAAACTAGGCTGGAAATAACTAACAAAATTGCACGTTTTAAGTGCTCCTTGAGTGCAATTAAAGGGTATTAAATAATTACAATTTCTCTCTAATCTGCATGCAATTCAGCCGGATGCATGTACTCATAAACTGTGATTATTCCATTTATAAATGAGCGCCTAATTGATAAACTCTTTCATAATTTGATATGAAACTGTTTCCATTATTAATAACTCAAATTTATTATTCCTAGAAAACTAATTTAGTTATCGCAATGAAGCGTTCTAAATGGGAACGACAAGAAGAGCCACATCAATGATAAAGACTATATCATATTGTGTGAGCATAATGCACCACAGATGGATCCGGACATCCTTGAGCCGTTTCTTTTTTCGTTTATCATGTTTCATGTGCATTTCTTTAGTGCACTTCTCGGAGATGCTTCGTTGTACATCTGTTCATGGGCCACATGTGACATAAATGTACATATCAAGGTGCCTACGTGGATGTACATACAGTTCAAGAACAATGCCTATTTTACAAGTCAAGTACGCAGCCGAGAACAGCAGTTGTAAGGATATTACTGAGATCCTTCGCTTGTTTCCAACGATCGAGTCATAATTCGTCAATTTGCATCAGCAAAACGTCAATAACAATGACCTAATAGCTTCCATCCGGTGTTAAACGTTCGAAATATCCCAGTACGCATCGTGGCATTCCAAAAACAAATGCATATAATTAAACTTATTAAGTAACATCCTCAAACATGCGTAATTTAAATGGAAAAATGAAGCAATAACCGTCGAAGGTCAATAGTCTAGGTATGTAAGTGATTGGCCGAAATTGAATTGTAAGCTGATATGGGAACCTGAATGGCGAAACGGCGGCATTTAAAGAATGCAATATGCAGCATTATGCGCATAGGAATTTTGTCATCAGAATATCGAATGTGTGGCCGCGCTGAAAAATTCCAACTGTCCAGCGAGGTTTGAGCGCGCCGGGAACTGCTTAACATTTTTATTGGTAGCGAAATGTACACCTTTGGCTTTTGGCTTCGACGGTTGGCACACTGCCCCAACGCGCAACACATTCGGGCGCTCCCAGATTATTTACAACCGCACGACGATATGTCATAATAGTTTTGTAATATTTGTCCAGAAAACGTGCGCCTACAACAACCGAAATAGCAGCTAGATTGACAATTATGCTTGTCCGAACAATAACAACACCTAACGTGTGCAGTTATTAGGCGTTTTATGTCCGTGTAGAACATGTGCAAGCGTTTTGATCAAAATATCTGAAATAGCCTGGCGTCTGCTTATAATTGCACCGGCTCAGTTTGATTGGACGCCGTCCAAACGTTGTTTTCACCGCAAAATGACAAAAATGCGTCTAAAAATATGCCGGCAATAACATTGTCTTCATCATGTGCGAATGTAGCGCGTGTTTTTGTTGATAACTCAGGGTTTCTTCGCAAACAACAACAGTAACAATTTGTGGCGACTTCTGAAGGAAGTTGCCAAATTGATCGTTGGTTGTAACTCGATACCTGTAAAAATAGTTGTTTATGCCCAGCCTGGGAAAATATTCGTGTAGCAACAATATAAATAACTTAGCCTAGTTTTTCAGTTCAGGATAACAAATCTGATGATCCAAGAATAATAACAGTTTGTATTTAGGAGGAAAAATGACTGATTCGATTTTCTTTCTAGGTGACGCATCGAGTGACTGGCCAGGTGATGGTACTGAAAATGAACCTGCTCCGGTCGAATCGACGCAACATGCTGAAAGAGGTCGAGCTGATGAACAAACTGTCGCATCCCAATATCCTATCGTTTATGGGCGCGTGTGTCCACGAGGGGCAACTGCACGCCCTGACTGAATACATCAATGGCGGGTCCTTGGAGCAACTGATCCAGAATCGATCCATCGATCTGCCCCAAGCTTGCCGGGTTTCTCTGGCGCGTGATATCAGCGTGGGTATGGCGTATCTCCATTCCAAAGGGGTCTTCCACAGGGACTTGACAAGTAAAGTACGTGCCAGGTCTCGAACGACTCCAAAATGTAGTTTAAATCTGCCCAAATGAGGATTCTGAAAATATTAGAATTTAAGAAATGTTAAATGAGTAGAAATGATTATTGTAATTTTGTAGAACGTCCTGATAAAACTCCTCGACAATGGGGAGCGCATGGCGGTGGTGGGCGACTTCGGGCTCGCTGCACGCATCCCAGACCCGAACAGCTCGGTGAAGCTCTGCACAGTCGGCTCCCCGTATTGGATCTCCCCCGAGTGCCTCAAAGGTCAGTATTACGACGAGCGCAGCGACGTCTTCAGCTACGGCATCATCATGTGCGAGCTGATCGCACGCGTCGAAGCCGACCCCGACCAGCTGCCACGTACGGACAACTTCGGCCTCGACTACATGGCCTTCCTCGACCTGTGCGAGTCGTCGGTGAACCCCGAATTCCTCCAGCTGGCGTTCACCTGCTGCATCATCGAACCAAAGAAGCGGCCCAAGTTCCTCGAAATCCAAAACGTACTCACCAAGATCATCGCCGACATGCATCGCGAGGTCGACAAGGAAGCGGCGCTGCTTGCGAACTGCCCGGCGAAGAGCGTCGAACAACTGACGGCGCTTTCGGTGCAGGCATCCGCACCTCATCATCGAAAGAGTACGTCGCAATCTGCACCTAGTTCTTTCAATAATGATGATTTTCTTGCAGTCGTTCACCGGAGATCGCACAGCGAGGAGGCGTCCACCATTTGCCTCACGGTGCACTCATCGCCGAGCGAAAAGGCGCGCCGCCATGCGATCTCCATGTGCCATCAGGACCCACACTACAAGCCTCGTACCACGAACCCCTTCGCTGCATTGGCGCAGTTCCGCGGCGTGAAGAAATTCCTCGGGAACTTCTCGTCGTGCTTCGAGCTGCCTTCACCGTTTGTCGATGCTGCCGACACGACCCCACGTTCCCTACCTGGTTCACCTACGACGTCGCGGAAGGCGGCCACAGGTACGCCACTTAAAGGTCCCACTTTCGTACGCGACTTCTTTCGCACCGGGTCCACGACGAACCTCTCCGAGATCGGCGTCACCGAGACGACGGCGCCGAATCTACGAAGACGTGGATCCTCAGAGTCGGGATTCTACTCCTCGGTGGGGGAGTGCTTGTCGCCGAACAGTCTCTGGGACAGCGGCACGGCGGTAAGTTCATTGCGCTCGCTGGACGAGATCGAATCCGTCGAGCTGCATGCGATCTACAAGCGCGCCTCGTCCATCTACACGGACAGCAGCGAGGACATCTCCAGTCTGGCTGGGTCGGACTGGGCGGCGCAAGACCTCCAGCCCAACATTTCGACGATTGTCGAGTACTTTGAACGACGATCGTCCAGGCTGCAGGGTAGCGTCGCCGGGCGCAGCGTGCCCGTCGGCACGACGCTGCACCAGTTCCGCCGGTCGGTGGATCGGCACGCTGGGGGCGGTATGTCCACGTCGTTGTCGGGGTCGCACCTGCTGCCGCAGCGCGGTGCCGGCAGCAACAAGTGCTCGAGACTCGTGGTGTGCGAGGGTGCCGTGCGCTCCAAGCTGCCGCTCTTCGACAAGAAACTTTGATTGTTAATCATTGGCCAGTCTTCCCATAAACCTCCTCAACCTTGATTGATAACTGCACGGGCGAAGTCGAGAGAGCGAGATGAGAAAACTCTTCTAGTCACACACAACTATAGATTTTCTATAAGATATCAAATAAATCGACTACAGGCATCCCATCCCCCCAAGGAAAAGCACCCCCTCTGCAGAGCCGTCTGGTGGTGGTCCACCAGGTACCTCGCGGGTCGTGGTGGCTTCGTTGTTGTTGATCTTTATCATCACGTTGCGTGAGACCTGTGTGCGTGCGTGAGGGTTGGCAGCTACAAGACTTGAATCGTGTTCTATATTTGCGGGGAACAATTTAGTCATCTTCCGTCAGCAGCGCGCACTTGCGAATCGTCAAGTGCAAGCGGCAAGCAATCACAATCAGTCAATTTGAAATATTTAGTTTAAACTAGGATGTAAGTTAAGACAACACCGGTGACGAACAGCGCCCATGGACGCGCTGAAGCAGAGAAATGTCAGGAATTTTTTGATGCGCACTCGGCCATTTTGTTTTCTATCCTCCCTAACGCCGCGGCGTTCATACAATTCATCTCCTAACCGATTAATGTTCCAATACCATCCATACAAGAACAATGAATTTGTTTATTTCTAGGTGAGTATCCGTTAATTAAGTTTCCATTCAATCCTCGACAAAATGGCCGTCGTGATAGAGCAATGTATTTGTTGTACTATATTTTAGGTTTTCGCTGAATTTCGTTGTACATAACTTGATTAATTACTTTCCAATGAATGCATGGAGCCGCCTTTCCAGCGAGACGTGGAAGGGTTGATGGTGCAGAATCAGAGAAATGAAAGTGAAACCGTGAGAGAAACGAGAGAGATTCAAAGAATTATTGGAATTATGATGAAATATAAATATATATATTATATATTTTGTACTTTATAGATGAATTATAAACAAAGCTATGTAATTACCTAATTAATGAGCAAAATGTAAATGAGTATTTTGTTTGGGATTGGTGCATATAATATAGAGATATTGCGGTGCAAAGTTTGGCGAGATGATGCCAACAAAAAACATGTCAAATTTGCCAATTGGAGGATGCAATGGAAACAGACGAAACAAAAGCCAAACGCATAATTAGTACCGTCCAAGATGCAATTTGGATTTCATTTATACTCCGGACTAATAGCAATATCAAAACTAGCAACAACAGATGTGATCAACGTGGAATGATTTGCAATATTTTATAGTAATATACTTTAATCACAGAACTCAAGCAGCAGCTACAATCAATCAACGGAAGGAATCATAGCAAAGTAATAATTTCTGACTGAAACTGACAGCTGATACGTAAACCATGTATGTTGGCCCTAAATGATTGATGTATTTTTGGGAGCATTTCCTCTGTTATGATTTGTGTTACACATTTGAAACGTGTGTCATGGATGCAAACTTCCACTTAAAAGAGAAACTTCATACGAGTCAACGACTACACGGACATTTTGTTAATCAAATGTATTGTATAAATTTGATTAGTATAATTGATACAAATGATAATAAAGTTTTTATATAGATATGAATCTATGAAGGTAATTGATGAGGGCCAATGCTACAATTACCGTTAAAATGGAGTCATCAATTATGATAACCATTGATTTACATGCTGATTATTTATAACAAAAGCGGAGCTAGTGAAAATTGAAACGCATTGCATTAGACAAGATGTCAGTGAAACAACAAGTTCAACCGATATTGTTTTGTGGAGCACTGGTATCACTATTTCCTTACTATTCCTTGAAAACTGGAAGATTCAAAGTAATTAAACCATATGCCAATCTCATTATAATTTTGTTGATTGCTTTGTGGTTCTTTTCGATATGGAATCGAAAAATTGCTAACAGCTCCACTTTGAATCTCGCCTTTAAAATCATGACGACGACAATATACGTATTTGTAAACATCATGGCGACATACAAGATGGCCGTCAAGGATCGCAACAAATTCGAAGAAATATTCATACAACTGGAAAAATTTGACTACACCTTGTTGAAATTGCACAATATACACATATCATGTGTTAAGAAATGGAACATTTTAATGGTTATCCTGGTGTTCTGCATAATTGGCATCCTTGCCTTGAGGGATTTCTACTTGTGGCATGTCCTGAAAAATATGTATTCTGAATATAAATTCTACGCAATCGACTTGTACACTTACTTGATGACGATGCTGATAATAATTATAATGTTGAATTTGCTTCATGCAATCTACAAACGAGCCCAGGGAATTAACAAAGCCCTCAGTTATATTGAAGAAGCAAATCAGGTTGGCAAACCTGCAGATGTCATTCGTAAAATGGAAACATTACCCATGATGCACAACTGGTTAAATGACATTACTGATCAGTTCAAGCAACTGTTCCAATGGCATATCCTCTTAGTGATACTTGCTGGAGTGATAACAATACTTTCATGTATAACTTCATTGCTGTCGAAGCAGTCCTTCAAGTTTAATCCGCAAAATTCAGTTCTTCTGTGTGCCTGGGGAATTTGTTTAACCGTAAGTTTTCTTAAAACATTTCTAGAATCCTGCTTCGTTTTAATGTTGTGCTGCTAGATGGAGCTAGTAATTTCTAACCATAAAAAGCCATCAAATTAATAGAACAATTAATGTGAACAATTAACTTCAATATAATTAGAGTGATGACAAAACAACAATTTAATCCCGTATTACGAAATGAACATTCATTTACGATGTTGGCTGACGAAGTAAAAGTGTTTTTCAAACTGTCAATTCTGCTCGGGATATTCCCGAAAATAAATTTCAAAACAGGATTAGCTCAAAACAATCGTCTTTACATCAGCGTCTTTTTGTTGTTTTTGTTTCTTGGACATACAGCAAGTACTATCAAAACAGTTTTTGTTTACATGGAAATTGGAATGACAAACAAGGAAAATTTACTGCACTCAGTTGCACCGAGTGTTAATTTTTTAATCTATGCACATAGTGTTGCATCCACAAATTTCAAAAAGCCTGATAACTATCAAAGATTGCTAAAATGCTTCAACGAAATCGACGCCATATTTTGTCAGTATTTTCATCGAAGTGCTTCTAATAAGTTGCTATCAACAAAATCTGGACTACTTTTCATCGCGAACAATTTGTTTATCACAGCGTTATTCATCCATGATTATTATGTTTGGGCTGTTGTTTTGGGTTATGGGCAATATTACCATTTTTATATCACCGAACGAATTACATATTATGCCTTACATTTTCATGAAATATTGAAGATTATCCTCATTGTATCAATGAGATCACGCAAAAAATGTTTAAACAAAATGCTAGATCAATTAGCGGACGTAAAATATGAAGAAACACGTGCAAATCTCACAGTGGAATTGTTGACAAAGGTTAATTTATTAATGGGCGAAATAAACGATTGTTTTAATCGAATTTATGGATGGAATATATTGTTTATAAACTTGAGGAATATTTGCCATTTACTCAAACTGGTCGAAATGCTTTACGTGATAGACGTGCATGAAATGCAGCATGTTGCAGGATTCGCTATGTGGGCTGCCTATATCGCAGTGAGTAGCTTTATCCTTTTTGTGCAATGTGGGTTGCCTGTCCAAGGCACTATTGATTTTCTAGAATTTCATTTTATTTGATAACAATCTTCATTAATGATCGTGCGTTTTGATATTAACCATAAATGTGAACAAATTATGAATGTTTCTTTTTGTTTGCTTTGAGATACAGTGATATTCTTGTTTAATTAGGCACGCTCGTCCTTAAAATATCCAAGGACCTGCGTGCCACAATACAGAAGCTAACAATGCGGTATTGACATAATTATAAGACTAATTAATTTCCGGGTAACGAGTCGAATATGTAATGTATTGTGCTACCATAATTCATAATTAATGATATGATTGGTGTCGTGCAAATGACAATTTCATGTCCCCCGCCATTCGTTTGTTTTGAGTCTGCATGTACATGCACCAACCGCCATGTTGTTGCAAGAAAACATTTGGTATTTCATTAAGACCTGCATAATTTTCGGGATTCTACCACCTTTTCACGGTAATCAGTTCAGAAAGACGCGTTTACTCTTCGTCAACCTCGCCATTTTCGCGGGATGCGTCCTCGGTTACGGTTTTATCGCCACGAATGTGCACAACATATCAGCAGCCTTCAACGATGGCATCCCCAAACTGCTCCAGGTCATCCTGCAGAACTTCATCATCGCCCATCTGATGCTTGTGTGTCATCGTTTCAAGTTGGACAAACTGCAATTACTTTTCGATCAGTTGGGCCATTTAAATACGGAACTGCAGCGCCGCCAGCGGAATGTGCGCATACCACACGTTTTGACGCTCTTCCTTTTGACCAACGGTTTGACCACCATTTTGTTGATTTCGTCGACTTATTTGTACGTGGTGCAAGAGACACAATTCTCTACGTTGATCGTCATTGATTTGATGTGTAAATATTTGTATAATGTCATCGTGTACTTCATTATTATGTTCATCTATGGAACGCGAAAATTTCTGATTGGGATTAATGATGTTGCTGAACAAATTGGAGTTAACTTGAAGCCGGAGTACGTGGAACAAGTGACGAGGATGTTCGACTATTTCGCGGACGCCATCGATTTGATCAATGACATTTTCGGTTGGACATTTTTCCTGCTCTACGTACATTTGGTTGTCTACATTTTGCGACTCATGCGCATCTTTTTCACCATCATCGAGGGCAGTGTCTTCGTGCGGGTCGTGCAGATCTTCATCAATTGCTTTCAGCTGTTTGTAAGTTCAATCGATTTAATTTCACTTAATTTAATGGAGTAGTTGCGTCATTCATTAATTGTTGTTGGGATACTAATTGAAATATCGGATATGTTATATCACTTTTGGTGATCATGTTGCTGCAAGAGAACTTGAAATGGTTCCTCGTGCATTGCTCACTTTTGGGTATCTTTCCAAAAGTTGAAAAGAACACAATTCAAATACCGAAATTTATGGTCGTTTTGCAAATTTTACTGTACTGTTCATGCGTCGCTTATTACATTTGTCGCCTTTTTGATAATGAAAGTGTGTACAGGGCACCTCAGACAGATAACATCGCCAAAATGATTCAAGTTCTTCTTCAGAATAATATCGTGATTCATATGGTAATCGTTGGGAATTTTACAAAACGTGAAAAATTATTAGAACTCTTCAAGTGCATCAACCATATCGATCGCTTGCTTGGACAACATGCGAGCAACGATAGGCAACTTATTATACGTTATGCACGCGTCATTTTTCTATTTCAACAATTATTGTCATTTGGGTTGTTGATACTTGGAGGATATTTGTATCGTTTACAAGATATGAGTTTTGGATTTGTGGTTAGCATCATCCTTGTGGACATGATCTTCAAATACTTGTTGACCACGTTGATCTATTTTTTGGCGGTGCTGCTGAAGGCCATCAGTCTTCGTGGAGCCGCAATCAATGCATTTATTGATCGAGAATTTTCCACGTCAACAATTGTTGGTGATAAAACCGGAAAGAGGCGTTTTGAAACTGCAAATTGTTTACTTCAGAACTTCTATGAAATCGGTCATCTTATCAATGAGATTTTCGGATGGACATTGTTGATGATCTATTGCCATTTGGTGGCTTTCTTTCTGCGTCTCATTCGCTCCTTTCTGCAATCAATTGAAACATCTCTTGGCTTGAGAGCCCTCCAGATTTTCATAAACTTCGTTCACATTGGTGTAAGTACAACTCTTTCAATAATGTATGTATTATGGGTTGCCTACAAAACCGGCAATATAATTATTTGATTATAAAACAAGATATAATCATTATTATCTTAGATAATTCAATGAGTCGAGGAAGTCAACAATTTCCAATTCAATTACTTGGCATTCGTTGATGTAATATTGTTGGTATACTAATTGAGCTGTCAAATTTGTATGTCATTTTTGTTGACAATGTTGCTGCAAGAAAACTTGAAATGGTTCCATGTTCATTGTTCATTTTTGGGTATTTTTCCAAAAATTTATGAGAAACCAAGTCTCAGATCAAAATGTTTGGTGGTTTTGCAAATTTCGTCGTACTGTTTGTGCACTGGTTATTACATCCATGCCCTTTTGGAACCTCAGGGCAGAATTAGAGGACCCCAGATTGATAATATCTCCAAAATGATTCAATTTATTCTACAAAATATTATCGTCATTCATGTGATGATATTGACGCATTTTACAAAACGTGGAAAGTTGTTCGAAATCTTCAAGTGCATAAACGACATTGATCGATTGCTTGTCAAACATTCAAGCAACGATAGGCAACTTGTTGTGTCCTATCCTCGCGCCATTTTCTTTTTTGATCAATTACTTTCATTCGGGTTGTTTCTTCTTGGAGGATATGTATATCTCTTACAAGATATTAGTTTTGGATTTTTATTTAGCAATATCATTATGCTCATGATCTTCAAATATTCGTTAAATACCTTGGTTCATTTTCTGATGGTATTGCTGAAAGTTATCCGTCTTCGTGGAACTGCAATCAACACATTCATCGATCAACAATTCTGCAGCTCAGCCATTTGTGACAATGAAACCGGAAGAAAGCGTTTTGAAACTGTCAATTGCCTACTTCAAAACTTCTACGAAATCCACCATCTTGTTAATGCGATTTTCGGATGGACATTGTTGATGATCTATTGCCATTTGATGACTTTCATTCTACGTCTCATTCGATCCCTCTTACGATCAATACAAACATCTTTGGGACTGAGAATCCTACTGATATTTATGAACTGTCTTCAGATTGTTGTAAGTACAGCCATTTTAAAAACACATGTAGTATGAGTTGCCTACGTCAAAACAGATGATATAATTGTTTGGTTATAAAACGAGATATCATCATAATTATCATATTTCATTTAATGGGTTAAGATGCTATCAGTTTCAAAATAAATTACTTGACATTCTCGTGGATGATTCTTGATGATAAAGTCAGTAAGAGTCATGTCCTTGGAGAAGGAACTGAAATATTTGTTGCAACATTCGCATATTCTTGCACTTCTTCCAAAATTCAATGAAAAGACTAAAGAATTCGAAAAGTGTCCAGTGCTCACATCAACATGGTTATTTCTGGTTGCAGTCACTTGCTTTTTTGCCTTATGGCAACTCGTCCTCGCGTTACCGGAAGTTATAACGATCAATTCAACTTTTCGGATCATTCAGTGCATTCTTATAAATACGATCCTGATTGACTTCATTATAAGACATCAGTGGCTGCAGTTTGACAAATGGCAACAACTCTGGCGGTATTTTAACGTACTAGATTCAGAATTTAAATTTCATTTCAACTGCGTCCCGGAAAAAGAGCGCCATGTTAATTTAAAGTTGATCGTCACGAATATATCGTACATTATCCTGCATCCATGCTACTATGTGCTCTATTGTCAACCGGGGGAAAATATTATTTTCATCAATGAAATTGCTGTCAAATTCGGTCTGCATACAACTAAATTTATCATCGCCCATATTTTCACTGCAATCAGTCTGCGATTGAAGGCAATTGGCACAGTTCTGCAAAACTGCGAGTTGAATCCTCGACAAGTTGACATGCTGTCACAAATTCACCTCAAGTTACATGACATTGTCGCGTTGTGCAATGAATTATTCGGCTGGCATTTGGCATTTGCAATGGTAAATTTGCTGCTGTACGTTCTCAGATTGGTTAGTGTCGTCTTGGAGGGCAAAGATCTAAGTCAAAATAAGTCTGTCCTAATGATATTGACAATTTGGACCATTTATGGAACCGTAAGTAAACCCCTTATCTGCTGCAACCCATAGTACATACGCAAAATGGGTTGCCTATAATTATTGAGAATTAATTGATTCATTTTCTAATGAAATTTATTAGGAAATTTCCGTAATGAACTTAAAAGCTAAAATGATTAACATTTGTTGTAATGTTCTGATGTAGTGACCTCACAAAGTATGTATGTAATTGGCAATTAGTATACATTCAGGATGTTAGCCGAAAACATCTTGATCTATTTCCGGTTTGCGTTCGTCCTCGGGATTTTTCCATATTACGATGTCAAAACGAAGATCTTCCGTTCAATTTTATTACTACCAGGTTTTGGATTACTGTGTACAATGACATCGCTAATTTGGGGAACATGGCGTATCCTGACCTATGACATTTCGCTGAAGGTGATGATCAGTATGACAATTCAGCCGTTGGTCGACATCGGAATGAATGTGCAGACGATGATCAATATGAACTTTCAATCCCTCTCAAAGATTCAGAAATTATTCAATACTTTCAACGAAGTGGACTTGGATTTCAAGATTACGCATAAACGGAAGCCGCCATATTTGAAACACATCCACACCGGTTTCATCGCGTTGAATTGCGGCTACCTGGTGTTGAATTTACTGGATTACTTTGTATGGAGTGATTCGTTTCTCATCGTGGATCAGATCCTGTACTATTTGGGCGATGGTTTCAGCAATTATAACATCCACGTCAACGAGTGCATTAAGATGTTCATCATTTGCGCCATCTTGAAGCGATTTCAGCTACTCAACGAACTGTTTGAAAACATGGAGGTGAACGATATATTTCCGGGAATGCAGAAGGTGGAGAATTTCATCAAAATGCATCGGAAATGCTGTGATCTTGTGGGACTATTCAACAGGATTTACGGATGGAATATGTTCATATCGATCATTCAAACCGTTATTTACGTCCTTCGATTAGTATCGAGCGTTCTAAGTCCGGAAACTAATTACTACTTGCTTCATTATCTCTTCATATGGTCACTCTATTCAATTGTAAGTTCATTCAATCAATCAATTAGTTAATTAATTTGTTGATTACTTATTTACTCATTTCAATGTAATTAGATTACCGTTGGTGTTACGCTGCGTACTTGGTTGCATATATTCCGTGAGCTCTTTTCAACGCAGCAAAATGCTTGCTAAAAATCTCTTAATCTATTTGAACGCAGCATTTCTAATCGGATTTTATCCTTATTACGACCAAAAAGTGAAACAATTTCGAGCAGTGAGGATAATTCCAATTTTTGTATTATGTTGCACGGTGACAACAGCAATTTGGGGAATTTCTCGCGTTTACATCTACAAAATGAAAATCGGGATCTTTAACATTTTAATCCAACCTATTCTAGATATCGGGATGAACGTTCAAAATGTAATTTTTAATAATTTCGTCAAATTTAGAAAAATTGGTCAATTTTTTGAACTTATGGATGATATTAACATGGATTTCTATAACATGTACAAAATGAAAGTGCCGCCATTGAAATACATATCAGCAACCTTCGTTGCGATGATAACAATTATCATAGCGTTAAATCTTCTGGATTATTGGATTTGGAATGAGCATTTATCCGCGCTGGATATTTTCCTCTACTTTGCGAGCGATCCGTATAGTGCATATAGTATAGAAATGAATGAATACATAAAATTGTTTATGATGTATTCGATATTGAAGCGATTTCGTGTAATTAATAATGCCATAAAAAGCATTGATGTGTATGCAACCTTTGTGCATCGTTCATGCATTGAGGAATGCCTACTCTTGCATGGGAAATGTTGCGATTCTGTGGAGCTCTTCAACGACATCTATGGCTGGAACATGCTACTCTCTCTTCTGAAAACAGTAGTCTATATTCTACGCGTTTGCACGATTCTTCTTGGTCAAACAGTCAACCATCATGTCGCATATTTTACAGTGGCATGGTGCATTTATTCAGTTGTAAGTTCATTGCATCGTTTGTTTCCAAATTGCACTCGATTTCAATGCACCAACAGACCATAGCTAGTTGTTTGAAGCTAAGTGATGAAAGTGAGGTTATAAGTCGTGTTGTCATCGTCCTTGATAATGGATAAACAAATTGGAAGGAAGTTTGTTAGAGGGGTACCAGCAATTGCTCCAGTTGTAATTCAATTAACATTATAGGTAATTAACATAAAAGGAGTCTTCCAATTAGAAAATGTGTGAGTACTCAATAATATTTGGTAATTAAGTTGGAGAGTAATTGGAGAGAATGTAATTTCTGTTGTTATTATCTAATGTGCGACAGTTGAAAGTGAATACCAAGATGCTCGCTGAAAATCTATCGTTATACATCCGACTGACTAACATTCTTGGCCTTTTTCCCTTCTACAATTTCAAAACGAGAAAGTTCCGCCCTATAATATTTCTGTCCATTGCCTTTTTGTGCATTACGACATGTGCCCAAATTGCCGAGATCATCATCAGCTACGACCACAACCCTCACAACAGTTTCGCCGTATTCCAGGTCGCTATCCAGCCAGTCTTCGACATCATCTTCTGCGGGCACACGATGATCACCTTGAATTATACGAAACGTGATCGCCTGCAACAATTCTTCGACACATTCAACGTCATCGACGAGGAAATCGCCAGAGTGCATGGCCAAACGAAACCACGCATCAACCACGCGAATTGCAGTTTCGTCATCAGCAACATCATCTTCTTGCTGATGAATCTCGTAGATTTCTGGCTTTTTGCTGACGTGTTTCCGGTCTTCGAACAAGTCCTCTATTATGCTGGGGAAGCTCTAAGTTGCTACATGATCCACATCAGCGAATCCTTGAAGATCTTATTCATCTATTCGATCGTGAAGCGTTTGAAAGCCTTGAATAACCTGGTGGGATCTTCCTTCCTGGAGGAGCAAGTAACAATCATAGGAGATGGTAAAGAGTGTTTGGGGAAGGACAAAACGAGCAGTTTACTTTTTATTCATATGAAGTGTGCTGAATTGGTGGAAGCATTCAATGATGTTTATAGCTGGAATACGTTGATATCATTAATGTTGACGTTGTTGTACGTGTTGCGTTGTTGCTCCATGTTCCTCAATGTAGGGATGTATGAGGAAGCTCAGGTTGTTTTCCTAACGTTGTGGACGTGTTATTCGGTGGTGAGGCCGCCATCTTGTTTTTAATCATTAACTATAAATAATTAAATTGAATCGATGTTTTGTGGTGCAAAGTCTAACTTCGTTTTTTGTTGTAGATTCAAGGAGTTGTCGTGGCGACTATGTGCGAGAAGGTTGTGGATGAAGGCAAGAAGACGATAACGATATCCTACAAGGCTCTGTATCGTTATTCTAATGTGCCAGCGATGCGGGAGAAGCTTTTCATTTTGGCCCAACAGGCAACCGCACGTTGCCCCCAATTTTCGGCCGCTGGTTTCTTCAATGTCGACTTCTCCATGCTATTCACCTTTGTCAATCTTATCACGACCTACGTAATCGTTATTATTCAATTTTCAACAAACAATTCGTGTCCGACACCATTAGGCCCCACCTACAACGTAACAGTAGCCTTTTAGGAAGCAATTATTCAAATAAATTAGGGTAATTTCATTTGATAGCAATTCCGTAAATGTAGAAAAGCTTTTATCGTCGTTTTTTTGGGTACTTCACCACCCACCCCACAGTATTTTAACATGTAATCAAAATCAAGATACTAATGGTATCGTTTTCACGCAAATCGCGTGACTTGATACTTCTTGTTTCATGAAGTTAATTTCTCGATACAATATTTATGAAGCGTTTAACGTTTTGTTGCCACTATTGTCGTATGAAAAGGGTTGAAGTGTGGAAGCTATGATAGCTGAAAATCTCAAGTTTGTCATCAAAATCAACAGTATTTTCGCAACTTTTCCGTTTTACGATGCAACCAATCAGACTTTCACACGATACAAATATCATGGCATCTTCATGCTCATTTATATATCTGCAGCAGTCATATACATGGTGATAGATCAAATTAACAGCGGCGAAGATGCTACCATCTTTGAAATTTTCATGACGATGATGATGACATCCGTTTCAAATCTTGCCAACGCTATCATGATCCTCACTGCAACGCGTTCCAAATTCGATGACATTGTGCTCATGTTCAATCAATTCAACACCATCGATATACTTTTGGGCTATCAGAAATATTACGTCCCACATATTAAATATATTTGGTTCAAATTCGCCGCAAGTTTTCTGGTGGTTGCCTCGTTGGCCATCTTTGATTTCTCCACGTGGCACATGGCACGCAAAGAGCCGTACGGTTTCCATCTGATCAACGACAACCTGCAGAACATCGTCATGAGCTTCACCTTCGTCCTGCAGTATTACATCCTTCGAGGTATCCTGATGCGCTATCAGTTGTACAATGAAATGCTGGACACGTTGAATCAAACGCATAATGTGACACCAGTTGCGAATAACATGGAGGACGCTATCAATCTACATCAGCATTTATCAGATATTGTCGTTACGTTTAATGTGATCTTCGGATGGAATATGTTCCTTGAAATTCTGTATATTATCCTCGTGATACTCTACACGATTTCGATCCTGTTGATCCACGAAAAGCACATGTCGATTTATTTTAATATTTTGTGGATTTTCTACGGAGTTGTAAGTATATTTAATTTAAAAGTCAAATAGAAATTTTATTGTTGTTCTTTTATAGGGGCAGGCTGCAATTTTAGCGACAATGTGCGAAAAGATAAACACTCAGGGGAGAAAATCTGTGGATATTGTTTACAAGGCGATTGTGAGGTATTCACGTTCATCAGTAATTAGGGAGAAATTAATTATTCTTGCGAATCAGACGTCTACACGTCGTCCGTTCTTTACGGCCGCTGGTTTCTTCAAAGTTGATTTTGCAATGTTATTCAACTTTGTAAATTTGATTATGACCTACGTTATTGTGATCATACAGTTTTCTTCAATGGCTCCGGGTAATTGCCCACTAGATGTCACTAATACGTAACAATCAGCATTTCAAAATTAACAATGTTTTTATCTATGTTTTTTTAGTACTCGACTATTTTTATCGCGTACAAAATAAGTAACATGACAAGTCATAAAAGTGTTGGTATAATGTAATCATTTATTGTCATGTTGTATGAGATCATTAAGTACTCATTTGCTTTTTATTTGTTTAAATTGGACAAATTGAAAACTTGCAAATCACCTCTGATTTGAGACGGTAATTATTGATCGCAATGATGTGATATTACCTTCTGTAATCACTGAGCAATTTGTAAAATGAGAGAGAAAGTAATGCATATCGACCTTAGGTAATTAATCCATCGATAAATGTGTAGATAAAGTAAAGTTGGCATGACGAAGTGATTTTAATGGGAGAAAATGGCCAGCTAATCTGTTCGGGAGGCAAGTTCAAAGTTCCCCAACTTGCGCGCTCTCGAACCTGAACAATAAATGTAATAACTTCGTCAGTATTGAATCGGACAGCGGTCGTGCGTGTTAACGAGACGCAATTGAACAAGTTCCACGACAAGTGCATATTGTAAGGCCTATTCACAACTTAATTATTAATACGCTGTGAACGAGACGTCATCGTTCACATTACAATAAGTTGTCTTGTTGAAATCGATAAATCAATACGTTGGACGTAATTAAATTTGAAGACTGGTGAGCATTATGGAATTACTGCACGATTTCAAAGCGGGCCCTTTGGACCGATACCGGAAGCGCGCCAGTTTCGACTGGAAAAAGTTGAAAATCTTCCTGGAATCTGAAGATATCATTCGATACAAAGTGAGTTCGAATCATTACTTCTGTTCGTATGAATGGAAACAACTTCGATGTTTACTCATTTGCAGGAAAGCTTGGTGCAAGTGCTCAAGAACGATCCGCTCTTCGATCCGCACAATGACGACAAGACTTTCCCTGAGATCAGACGACAGGCGATGTTGCGCATGAAGAAGTTAGGCGAGCATCGCGAATATGCTATCGAGAACTTCATCAGCAACTATACGAACCTGGCCGGCTACTTCGAAGTGCTCTTTTCCTGGGACCCGAGCGTCGGCGTCACGTGCGGCCTTAAAATGTCGCTGTTCTCTAACGTGATCAAAACACTCGGCACGGAGCAACATCTGCACTTGGCCGAAGCGTCCGACAATAACGAGGTGATTGCCCAACGTCGCATATTGCACTTTCTATTCGTTTGTTTGCACTTGCAAATTGTGCAAATAGTGCTAATTAGTCATTCTCCGCTTTCTAACCGTCTGTGTATTTTGGGTTGCAGCTCTTAGGTTGCTTTACACTGACTGAAATTGGCCATGGATCAAATACGCGACTCATGCAGACCCGTGCAACCTACGACAAGGAAACGAAAACGTTTGTTATCCACTCGCCGAACTTCGAAGCGGCGAAATGCTGGAGCGGCCTCCTGGGGCAAAACGCAACCCACACGGTGCTCTACGCCCAATTGTATACTCCTGATGGCGTCTGCCATGGCCTACATCAATTTGCCATACAAATCCGGGATAGTAAAACGCATATTCCTCTACCGGGTGTGATAATTGCTGATATGGGTCGGAAAGGTGGCATGAACGGCATTGATAATGGGTAGGCAACTCAATATACACCATAACGATATCTTGATAACTATTTTGTAGTGTGATGATGTTCAACAACTATCGAGTACCAAAGAGCGCTCTTCTGAATCGAAACGTCGATGTAACTGAGGATGGCGTCTATATGCCCAAGCTAAAAGACCCCAAGAAACGTTTTGGGTCATCATTACATGCCCTCTCTGTGGGTCGCATCAATATTACAAGTATCTGCTCCACGTTTTTGAGCAAAAGCATCTCCATCGCGGTGCGCTATGCAGCTGTGCGTAAACAATTCGGACCGGAAACATCCACAAACCCCGAAGAGGAGTTCCCCATCTTGGAATACCAAGTTCATGTAAGAAATTCAACTATATTTTCTAATAGGACAATCATTTTGAAGTAATTTTCATGTAGCAATACCGTTTGCTTCCGTATTTGGCCGCTGCCGTCGTCACCAAAGTCTTCGCCTACTTTATCGTCGCTGATAACGTAGAGGCAACCGTGGAGAAGTTCATGGGGATGGAAAAGCCAGACATCGCTGAACGCGGCATCGAAATCCACGCAATCAGTTCAGCATGTAAGCCGTTTGCTGCATGGCTGACGCAAAATGCCATCCAAGAATGTCGCGAAGCTTGCGGTGGCCATGGCTACCTCAAGGCTTCTCGTCTGACTGATATGCGAGGTGATAACGATGCGAATGTCACCTACGAGGGTGAAAATCATGTGCTCATACAACAAACAAGCAATTGGTTGCTTAAATATTGGCCGGCTGTGCTGAATCGCGAGAAGATCTCTGCCCCATATGAATCCGTTAATTTCTTAACTAACGGCTTGGAATTATTAAGTAGGACATGTTCTTTTGATACTCTGGACGCCATGACACATCCTGAAAGTATGTTCTTCAAATTTGAATTAGATAGGTAAATTATAATTCATGATATAATTTGTAGACGTTATCCAAATGTATCAATGGCTGGTGAGTCACTTGCTCAAAATCAGCTATGAACGATATCAGGATAATTTGCAACGAGGTCAATCTGCTTTCGATGCGAAAAACAACAATCAAGTGTTCCATGCTAAGGATTTAAGTCTGGCCTATATTCAGGTATGCAACCAAATACAAATCGAATTTAATTATAATTTTGGGGCTTGCAGCATTTCTTCCTGCTTCGCTTTAAACTATACATTGAAAACGCTGAAGATCCAACTATGAAGAAAGTCCTGGAACGACTTCTTGCCCTTTTCGGGTTGTATCATTTAGAAAAGCAAGTTGGGCATTTGTATCAAGGCGGATATTTTGTGGGTGATAAGCATCGCCGTCTTCTGGAGGACGCTATTTTGCAATTGTGTGCCAATCTTAAGGACGACGCTGTAGCAATCGTCGACGCAATCGCCCCAGATGATTTCTTGATGAATTCAGTGCTTGGACAATCAGATGGACAAGTACGTCATTCATTTATCGTTTGTTTATGTCCTCATTTTGTATTTTTGCTCTGTAGGTTTATCAGAATTTGCAAAGAGCAATTCTTACTGGTCAAGGCAGTTTGGCGCGTCCGCAATGGTGGCAAGAAATTATTGCTAACTCAAAACAATCCAAGTTGTAGTTTTGTTTGGATAATATCATTTACGTAAGTCAAGTGAGTATGAATACATTCCAAGTATGATTTAAATTCAAATTGTGTGTATGAGATTACAAATTGAAACTGCTATTAATAGTTTCAATTATTTGTTTATGATAACTGTGAGACATTTTTAAAATAAACACAAAAGTTTTGAAAGTGTAATTATAGGCAACCCAAGCAACATGTATTTTTCTATTATTCTATTAACAATGGTTTATGAACGAGTACATATTGTAGACATGTTTTTATCCACGACAAATATGTTGATGATTGTAATTAATAAGCGAAAGTTGCCGTTAGCTCCTAGAAAGTTTGTTTCCAGTGTACTAATTCCAAAGTGATAAAAACAAAACACAGACTTGTTCACACTGAACATTGAGCGACATGCGAGAATGATGCTGCACATTTGTGTAAATAAACTTATAGCTCATTCAAGTGAATATGTAACGTTATCACAGCGTCACTGCATGATGAACAGTTAAAAATTACGGTTCAAAGGTTTTATATAGCGACGATTGCCCGTGTTTGTAGCTAGTCAACTTTGTATGTAGCTTAGAGTGCATGTGTTGGACCTGTTGAGCAAGTCATTTTAACAACATAAATAATTAGCTCTAATATATTTGTTTTACGCAAGGTACTGAGGCATTAAAATGGCGGAACTCTTGAAGAATTTCAAGCCGGGTCCATTGGATTATTATCGCAAGTTGGCATCGTTTGATTGGAAGAAATTACGCATTTTCTTGGACACTGAAGAAATCATCAGATACAAGGTAACAACATATTCATGGGTAACAGCTGGACTGATATTTGTTTGTTTATTCTTAGCATGAAATTGTAGACTACTTGAAGAAGAATCCAGTTTGCCATATCAGCAATAAAGATGAAAGCCTGGACGAGCAACGACGCATCTCCGTTTTGCGAATTAAATATCTGGATCAAAGTGACAACTTGAAGTACATCAACATGTTGGACAACTACTTGAAGCAATGGGCTATGTATGAAACCTTAATTCATTGGGAAGCAGGTACAACATTAAAGTTCTCCTTGGATCGAGGAATGTTCCCAAGTGTTGTCAGATCACTGGGCAGTGAAGAACATATAGAATTACTTGAGCAAATTGAAGAGAAAAAGGTATTCCTCCATTTCCTACATGTAATTGTTATATTAATGTTCTATATCTTAGATTAGAGGCTGTTTTGCATTAACTGAAATCGGACACGGATCAAATGTGAGTGGAATGCAAACGAAAGCAACATATGATCGAGAAAAGAAAGGGTTCATCTTGCATTCACCGACTTTTGAATCAGCGAAATGTTGGAGCGGTGTTCTTGGCCAATGTGCGACTCATGCCATCGTCTATGCACAGCTCTACACGTCCGATGGTAAACATCATGGGCTGCAGCAATTTGTCGTGCAAGTCAGGGATCCTGCGACACATCTTACGGTTCCTGGAGTAATTGTTGCTGATATGGGTGCTAAAATTGGTTTAAATGCTGTTGATAATGGGTAAGTCTAATAAGAAAGCAAACATTCCGCAGATTTTCATATTAGCGGATTGTTTTCACTCTTGTAAACTCTTTCTCATAATATATTTTTTCTTAATAGGATTGTGATGTTCAATAATCATTTTGTGCCCAAGTCCGCATTATTGAACAAGAACGGTGATATCAATGAAAAGGGTGAATACGTTACACGTCTAAAGGATAAATCCAAGGAAAAAGGAGCTGCTCTTTCGGCGTTATCTGCAGGTCGAATAAACATTACAAATATTGCTTCCAGTTATTTAATCAAGGCTGTCACCATTGCTGTAAGATATGCTGGAGTTAGGCGGCAATTTGGCGAAAATATTAAGGAGGAGGTTCCAATCTTGGAATATCAAACGCATGTGAGTGTTTTTTTACTTTCTTATCTGTCTTGGGACCAAAAATGGCATTCCCGGACACTGTAAAAACGGTGGTTAAATTCAGATTATTAATCATAAGTAATTTTTCCAGCAACATCGACTTCTACCATATTTGGCTGGAGCTGTGGTCTTTAAATCATTTTCCCGCTTTGTTGTTGTCGACAACTTCGATAATAATGTTTCCAAAATCTTAGGAAAAGTAAAACCAGATGCTAATGAACGCGGAATTGAAATGCACGCCATTTCATCGGCTTGTAAACCAGTTGCAGGATGGTTTACCAAGGAAGCAATACAGGAGTGTCGCGAAGCTTGCGCTGGCCACGGCTATCTGAAAGGTAACATCACAATTACATAATGAATAACTCTTATTTTAACATTCAATTATGTAGCATCTCAATTGGGTGAACTAAGGAATGCAAATGATGCAAATTGTACGTATGAAGGCGAAAATCACGTTCTGATTCAACAAACCAGCAATTGGCTCTTGAAACTCGCTCCGCTCGTCATGAAAAAGAAACCCATGTCTTCACCATATGAATCCATCAACTTCTTGACGCACTATCATGAAATTCTACTAATGAAGTGCACCACGAAACATATTTCGGAGATGGTGCAACCACATCGTAAGAAATCACTAACTAATCATGAATTTCATTTCTAATTTGTTTTCTTATTTCCTTAGATATTTTACATATGTATCAATGGCTTGTTTGTTACTTGTTGAAAATAAGCCATGAAAAGTACGAAAAGAATGTTGCTATGGGTAAAACGGCATTTTGGGCAAAAAATGACAATCAGGTGTATTACAACCGGAATTTGGCAGTGGCTTATATTCAGCATTTCATACTGCAGCGATTTCTGATCTTCATTAATGACGCTGAAGACCCATCGATTCGCAACATTCTAACCAAAATATTTGGTTTGTACGGCTTATTCAGCATTGACAAACATGCAAGCCATTTGTACCAAGGTGGATATTTCGTGGGTGAGGAACCCAATATGGTCCTGCAGGATGCCATCTTGTCGTTATGCAATGACCTGAAGAACGATGCTGTGTCGATTGTGGATGCTATAGCTCCAGATGATTTCCTGATTAATTCAATTTTGGGTCATTCTGATGGTCAAGTATACGAGCATTTGAAAGATTCCATATTCCAAGGAGAAGGTAATTTAACAAGGCCGAAATGGTGGCATGAAATCATAGATGGAAACTGCAGCTCAAAGCTTTAATATCCCAAGTAAGTGCACTTATTAATTTATGAGTAGTAGATATAATTTTCTTCCTTAAACTATATTAATATGCTCCCAAGACCTTGCTAAATTTACATAATTCTAGTTACTAAATTTTGGGTATACATTTTAATCTGAATGGTTTTTATATATTTATGATTAAAATGCAATTGCGGTATTTATGACTTGTCCTTGTTGATGTAACGATCCAAAAGCTTTTCCCCTTCTGGGTCAACTTCGGACAATTTGCGAAAGTTTTCGTCGTCAACGAAACAGATTTCATGGCCATCTGGGTCGGCAAGAATAATAACTTGTACAGTTGCTTTACCCGGTGTATCCAGAGAAATCAATGGAGTAAGAATTGTTTGATTGGCTCCCTTAATTCTTTCATCAATTACCAATTGCTGTTCAAGTGGAACTGCAAATGCAATGCGTCCATAGGCTTTGGCCCTATTTATTGGCTCATCTAAAAATCAATAACATGTTTATGTATAACAGGCATTAACTATATTAGTTACCTATAGCTTCCAGTTCTAGTTTAGCTTGATTGACATCAAATCCCAATGCAACAGACTTTTCATTCTGATGGAAAACCTGTAGGCCCAAAAGTTTATTCCAATAGTCAATTGATTTTTGCAGATTGGTTGAAGCAAGTGTAACCTTCTCAACTGGGTCTGAAATAATTCACAATAAGTTAATGATTAATATTTATTTCTCCTATACCTTTATCAGTTGGTTGTGTTTCATCAATTATGAAAAATTTGTAGCCATCTGGTGCAATAAGTGTATTGTTGCTCTCAATGGGATAATTTTGATTTTTTGCTCTTTCTAAAATCTCCTTCCCTTTAATAGTAATGCCTATAAAATCATTGCCCAGTTCATACTCCTTGATTGGATAGTTGTAGGTGAGTTCAATGACAAAGTGAGTGTCTTCAGGACCATATCCAATCATTGTCTTACTCCATCGATTGGCATAGGGACTTAGAATATATAAGTTAGCTAATGAATCTATATAGTTCTATTGAATAATTACCCATTACAAGCTGCTTCACAACCATCTGCAAATTCCTCATGTCTTAATACCTTCATTCCTAATATGTTTCTGTAGAAATTTGCTGTTGCTTTTCGATCACCAATTTTGAACACATAATGTAATGCTCTGCCGTTAATTCCAGGCATTCTATGGATTATTAACACTAAGAAACTCCCAAGTTGTAACAAAACAATAAGATGAAAGTCGGAATATGATGAAAACACAATTAATTGATTTGGATTTCAGAATTAAAATATTCCGATATCAACTAACAGCGCCATCCTTATGTAGTGATATTTGGTGTGGTATTTACCCATGTCCCCTTCACGTTTTCGATTTATAAATCAATTAAGTTACATTTATATTTATTATTTCTGGATGTGCTTAGCGATTCTTGAAAATTAAATTCTGGGTAATTTCTAAAAACTTAATAATTGCAAATTAGTGGCGACACCGCGTGTCAAGTAGTCAAACTTGACTAAGCCAAGTTTCGAACCTTCCTATTTTATTTCACATGAGGGAGTAAAATAATGTTTTACTCCCGCCGCTATTAGAGCTGTCAGCAGCCGAGCGCACCCGAACGCAGGGAGTAGATTACTCCTTCCACGTAACAACTCAAATGGCATTGTGGTTATAAACAAAATTGATCGCCTTTTGTTAATTTTGCACCATGTTGTAATTTTCTTGTTTGTTCTTGTTTCATTGCATTATTAGTGCACATACTAATAGCCGTAATTGTGCAGTACAAGTCCCAAGCTGGAGGCCTTATCTTGCAAGAGATAAGGAAGGAGGAGGCATCAAGGAATAGTAAGCTCGTTAAAAAACCAGAGTTGAACTGGCTCTGGCTGATAGCACCCTGTAAGGGCTCTTGGTCCGGGGTTACAGGATTTCCCCATTCAGCTGTTAACAACCAATCAAAGTAAGCTATGAAAATGTTTTCTTATGCTACATGAGTAATAATGATGCTTCTTCAATGTTTAAGTGTTGCATTTTTGGAAGCTATGTCAATTG